>BLKR01016667.1:0-22623 GCA_011170035.1 Teleogryllus occipitalis | reverse complement strand
GATAAGTCGTCATTCATCCGTCTTATGTACTGTAAACCCAATTACATTGATAAAATGGCACGGAAAATTCAAATTTGCCGGTTTATTATGAAATAGACTGCACATATGTATTCAAAATGAATTAATATGTATATGATTCCGAAAGTGACGAAAATCTTTCTTTTCACTGTGTCTTCAAAACTAGAGCTGATGCAGCCTAGCAGTCAACATTTTGGAATCAGCGGTCCTGAAATACCTTAAATCAGCTCTAAAATTTCAAGCACCAAAAAGGTTTTGGTTTGTTACCCTTCGCAGTGAAAGAAGTATGAGTCTCTATGTTAAACTCGCTTCTTTTTTCTGATGTCTAAAAAAATAACACGTCTACACAGCAGAGTTATCTTACAAACCGCATTGTTTCTCTAACAATAAAACATTTTAAAGTTTTATTTTTTAATTATTCATTTATTCCGTTATTTTTTTATCTTTCATTTCAAATCTCAGGGTGCCGTCTATGGACGTACCGCGCTTCGCCTTCGTCATGAATTATTCATAAATAATTCGCAACATTTTATTTTAAAACTTGACAAATGTACGCAATAATATTGTAATTTTAAATATTTGCCTGGCATAATTTTAAATATTTGCCTGGCCCTGAAGGGTCGCGGGTTCGAGTCCCGCCTCGGGCATGGTTGTATTTGTGTTCGTCCTTTCACCCCTTATCATCAATCACCATATCGTTTCATCCACATAGTTACCATACCGTTAACAGCAATAGTGGTCGCTAATGACCTTAGATGTTGATGCGACCTTAAATAACAAAAAAAAAAAAAAACTTCACACCCGTTGCTTCTTACTTGAGAAAGTACTCTTGTTCCTTGTTCTTTTATGTTCGTCTTCAGATATTTCACGCTTTAATATCAGCAATAGTCTGCAAGCATACTAATGCTCCATCGTCTCTGGTACTTCCTTTCGAACTCCAACACATCCTTGAGAAATAGTTCGCCTTGTTCTTCGCTCAAAAATCCTAAATGTTCAGGGAAATAATCTAGGTGAGAAAACAAGAAATGAATTTTCTTGAAACTTCCTCGTAAGCTGCAAACATGTTAGCCACAATGTGTTGGTAATTGGGATCCTTGTTGTTACCAAGAAATTTGTAAATAACTCTACAGAAAGATACCTTGGTGCTTTATAATAATATAATATAATAATAATAATGTCTTTATTAATGGCAAGGCTCAGGCCATAGGGCCTGCTCTTCCGCCTAACCACTGAGTCTACATTGATACAGAGTAGTAACATATAAGAGGGGAGGGAAATCTGTACATTTACGTCTGGGAGTGCAAAACTAGGGACCATCCCGGCATACGCCTTAAGCGATTGAGTAAACCCAGGAAACCTCAATCAGGATGGCGGCTTAGGGCCGAACAGCATTATGGTATAGAAATGGAAGAGAAGAGAAAAATGAGAGAAGGGAATCATAAATGAAAATGAAGTAGAAAATACGAACGAGAAAGAAGAAAGGAGAGAGATTAAAGGGGGGACAAACTGTACATTTATGACTGGGAGTGCAAAGCAAGGGGCCATCCCGGCGTACGCCTTAAGCAATTCAGTAAACCCAGAAAAACCTCAATCAGGATGACGGCTTATGGCCGAACATTAATATAGAAGAATATGGTATGGATAGTAGTGAAGGTGAAGAGATGAGGCGTTTAGGGCAAAGGGTCGTAAAGACATAAATGGGGAAGACTGTGAAGGAAAGGGAAGGAAGAAAAAGTGAAGAAAAGGGGGAAGAAGTAGGTGGAAAAGTAACATTTTTCCAGAAGCGGTACAGAAATGTTACGTTTGGTATACATTAGCACTTTACATAAATATACAAACATTTGTAACAGCAGAGAAGCACAATAGGCTCTAAGTTAATAGTACCAGTAATTTAAAATATAATATTGACAGTATTAAGAAGCAGTGTAAAAGTACAATAGGATATAAACATCAATTGTAATTATTATTAAGGCCAATATATTGTAGATATGACAATGACAACAGTACAAAAATAGCTGTAAGTATTTTAACATTTATTTGGAGCGCGGCTAATCTCTTTTAAATATTTTATTTGAACAATTTTATTAGGATACACAGAAAATATGTGGTTGTTAATAATTTAGATGGAGTGAGAGGGAGTGAAAAATGAGAATAGAGTAGTGAGGTATGGGGTGGAATTTTGAATTTAAAGAGTGAGGAAAGTGCGGCGTTTAGGGGGGCGGTGACCGGGTGATTGGTAGTGGGAAAGGTCTGGAGGATGAAGAGGACATTAATGCCATTCTATAAATCGTTACACCTTACCCAAATATTTAATTCGTTCTTGAATTTACGGAAAGTATTCGAATGTTTTAGACTCGCTGGTAGTTTATTCCAGGCTCGGGTAGCTGTAATAGTGAAAGATTTACTGAAATAAGTCGTGCTGTGACGTGGTACACAGAGGAGAGCTGAACTACGAGCTCGGTTTAATTTCAGAGGATTGAAATTACTTATTAGACGTGTTACATGAGAACCGTGTAAAATTTTATAGAGAAGAAGTAGAGAGTGAAGTAACCGTCTTTTGTCTAGAGTAATCATATGAAGTGAGTCAAAAAAGTCCGATACATGGTCGTATTTTCTTAGATCAAAAATAAACCGTACGCATGCGTTCTGTGCTACTTGAAGTTTACGTTGTAATTTAGATGACATGTTTGTCAGAAGAAAGTCGCAATAGTCAAAATGTGGCATAATAAGTGATTTAATGAGTGTCTCACGTGTGCTAATTGGTAAAAGCGTTCGCAGGCGTTTCAGCGAATGCATTGCGGCAAAAACTTTACGGCAGGTTGAATCTACTTGTGAGTTCCAGCTGAGGGTGTTGTCAATAAACACTCCTAGGTTCTTGACTTCGGAACACCAAGGTAGAACGGTGCCATTTATATAAATTTTAGGCAGAGTAGAAGAGGATATTTTATTCACAGTACTTTTTGAGCTGATAATCATGCACTGTGATTTATTTGGGTTTAATTGTAGGCCTAATAACGCTGCCCATTTGTTTAAGGTTATCAAATCTTCGTTAATTTTATGTGCGAGTGAGAAGAGTTCAGACGGGTGGCCACTTAGATATATCTGAAGATCATCCGCGTACATTTCATGACTGCAATATTTAAGTGCATTTCCCACATCGTTTACATACATTAAGAATACTAGTGGTCCTAATACAGTGCCTTGGGCAACTCCGCGGTTAAGTTTTAAGGCCCTTCAGCTGCGACTACCGGACACCACTCTTTGGGTTCTGGACACCTTGGTGCTTTCTCCTTTTCATTCATAGAGTTTTTAAATGCTGCATCGGACATCATTTTTTATATCAGGACCAAAAAATGTACCTTTTTTTAACCTTTCTTAAGAAAGTATTGGGAATTTCTCACATATGAACTTGAAATAGTTTCCATCCTTATTTAAAAGCCTTTACAAGTTGTTTAATTAAGCCAAGTTTAATGTGGAGAAAAATCGGCAAAACTTTAGAAGGACTCACAAGGTTTTGGCGCACAATATTCTTGCACCGAATTCCAAACGTTATTGAGGTGGCCAGTCTTTCTCATTCTAGTGATCAACTCGTGCCCTGCTATCCCATAAGTAGAGAAAGCACGGGCATTTGGTGAAATCAGGTTGTTGCCTCAAAAACACTGAAAGAACTTTAATAGCGCCACAAACTTGCCATTTGTGTTCACTGTAGTTTACTCGCAATAATTTTAGTTCCAAATGTACGTATGTTTCGGTGAGGATCACTGGATAGGCAACAGATACTGAACCAAAACATTTCCGTTACGAAGGAGAACACCCATTAAACTTCGCTTTGAAGCACCAATAAATAATCTCCACACACTTGGATAACAGTTTGAAAGTCCAAGTTTTAGAGTCATCATCAGGCCATCCCAGGTAAATCAGATCCACGGGGATAGGTAAAATGGCTGGCCAAACAAATGGAAAAACACTTTATTTTTTATTTTTCGAATTGTACTCCTTCACATCACATAAACAGAAGTCGTACAAGTCAAACAGAAACAGTACTATGCTTTTAATTCTCCATCTCCAAACTACAGGTATTCCAAACGATAGGAACAGTCTTTTGCCTTTGGCTCCATGACGAAGATCTTAAATGCATACTCTGCATACATTGTGGGGTGCCCAATGTTTATTTTGGTCTGCAAGTGTGAAGCCAAAATACGCAAGATATGATTTTTTTACAAAATCTGTAACTTTACGCCTCTGCTCAGGTAATATGTATTTCCCACATGCATAACAAAAGAGATCTGGATCATTTGTATATGAGCTATGCGACGTGGTAAATATACTTTCGTAATTAACTACAAATTCCTAACATTCTACTTCACAATACAGCTTGAAACTTGTTTATTTTCTACATAACATATACTAATGCAAGTGAAACTAAGTATATTAATGTAAGTTTTCATAAAGATAAGATAAGATGTTTCTTTCACCAAGGATTGGCTATCTACTTAGAATAAAAGCAAGGGTGTACGTTATTTTGCTCTTTTTTTAGCGCTCGCACCCCGTATCAGACAAAATCAACTAGTGCCCTCAGTGTTTATTATAAACACATTAAAAGGATTCTGAATAAATTTAATTTTCAAATCCTTACATTATAAAGCTACACATGGCAAAGTATTGCCGTTTATATAATTATTTTTTGAACATACAAAAATTACGCTGTAAGGAAAATAAAATAAATTTAAAAAGCTCAATGGTACGTGATAGGAAGCGTCCGGCTTTGAATTTGATTTCTGCATGCTAAAGGTACCCAAAAAACATTAAAACTTCGGAGGAAGCAATTTCATCGCAGATCAGTGTTATTTATGGAGAACTCACATTTTATTTTGCAAGTAGGAAATGTTTCTTTTAATTTTCAAAACGAGGTACAATTTATAGTCTCAGAACGAGATCGATAGGTCCACTGGTGCAATCCTAAGAGCGAAATAAAATCACTTTCACCTCGTGTCGTTTACTATATTTTAGACAGCCTTACTGTCTTTAACCCTTAACTACTCTGGTGAAACTTACTCGCACCTAAGCTCTGGCAGGGTCCTCAGGTGCCCCTAAAGGTATATTACTATTTATCTCAATTAAAAGTTGTTGTTTTTTTAAATTTCGATCTTTGAATCAGTTTACAGTGTTTATAATAAGAAGAAAAACGTAGATTACAAGTAATTTTTACACACTGAATTTCTGTGATCTGTTCATAAATGTTTATAGCACTTTTCGCAAATTATCTTTGTCTTTCTGTCCGCATTTCTCGCACACATCTTTCTTTTCTGTTTTTTTCTGACACTAAGGATGTTGAAGGTTAATACAATTACTTTGTGATTTTACTGTAATACAAATCGTACAGTCTAAAAATACACAAAACATGAATCGAGGGAATGAGAAAGAACTCGTGTTCGTTGGGGTATTCTGAGACCTTTTCTGCTCTGATTCCAAACATAAACCTCAAATCACTTCGCACAACCAGTCAAAACAAATAACTCAATGCCACTGAGGAATACTGGCAACATGAGCGCTATCTAGTAATTGGTTTCCGAATTATAATGACAGATACTTCGGCCGGAGGACTCTAGGATCTCACCAGAGTAGTAAAGGGGTAATTTTACGCTAATTCAAGGATACAAATTTACCAATGATGCAAAACATTGAGCTTTTAGCACGCTATGCATTACCTCCAACAGCTGTTTTTATTAGTGGCGATCCAAAATAACACAGGTCTGCAAGTAAAAAACTGCATATGATTTTTATGGATTTTATTTACAGATTTCAACTTGGTAAAACGAAAAATATTCCACAAACTTTCCATCACGTCATATTTCTTGCTATATTCAATTGTTTCTTTGTATATAGCGTAAAATTCCTAATCAACTTGAAATATATTATTCTGTTTTTGTTTAAAAAATTACCTTCAAACTAAAACTTCTCACGATAATTGTATCAATCATAGCTGAAATTGGCAATAAATAAAAACTAATGGTTGTAAAGAGTAATAGTACGGGGTGGTGGATAAAGTAGTTTTAGTGTTAGAGAACGAGAGAGAAGGTCGGTGATCGTTTCGAAACGGATTAAAAGTTGATGAGAGTAATATGAGCATGTTTAGACTTGTTATCTGGGGAGCTAGGAATAAATATACACAATCTGTTGTCGGATTAGCTCATGTTTCAATAAGCAAATTAAGTTGCATTTTATACCTCATTTAGTTAGTATTTAACATTCAAATGATCCTGTGATTGTGACTTTATTTCTGTAATATGGCTTGCAGAGGTTGTGTAATTTATCCTGACAGCTTCTATTATATATGCGGTGAATACATAGTAAAACGTCAACAAATAAACACAAATGAGTTTGTAAAAAAAGTTTATTTTGAATATTTTAAATTGAAACTTGGAGATCAAGACAGAACATAGGCTCCGCCAAAGGTATGTAGAAGATGCGAGGATTTGTTTGTGGTTTCAGGGTAAGAAAAACTAATTTCCTTTTGGTGTTGCTATGATATAGCGTGAACAGAAAAATCACACAACCGACTGCTACTTTTATTCGAAAGATATGAAAAGATTTTAAAAAATCTTACCCTATCCTTGACTCAGCTATTCAGTGTCCCATGGCTCAGAAATGCCAACTCCACAGCCACCCAATTTAGATGACATCCTGAAAGAGTCAGAGTACTCAGAAGAATTAGATTCCCGGAACGAATCTAGATCAGATTCTTATGTTGACGAGGGACCTCAACGTGTGCCTCAGACTGATCTCAACGGCCTAGTAAGGGGCTTAGGTCATTCAAAAGAACCGCAAGCGAGCAGCGGAATTACTAGGATGAAGGCTACAAAACAAAAACCTGCTATCATCTGGGACATCTTTTTTGTGGTGCAGGTATCGAGAGCGAGAGAGAGAGAGCGTGAGAGTGCGTGAGAGTGCGAGGAAGTGAACGAGGGAGAGAGAGAGCGCGAAGGAGAGAGAGCGCGAGGGAGAGAGAGCGAGTGAGAGACCGAGGAACAGGGGGAGAGACAGAGAGACACAGACACACACACACACAGAGACACACAGTAAGAGAGAGAGAGACAAACAGTAAGAGAGAGAGACAGAGAGAGAGAGAGAGAGAGAGAGAGAGAGAGAGAGAGAGAGAGAGAGAATATTTACTTTTTTTTCATAAGTAGGAAATAAGATCTATAGTAATGATGTTCATGGGCTCATGAAGTGTTTTGAAATCGATTTCCCCTTGGTACATATGAAAGAAAACTATAATGACTGGGCTACGATTATTGAGAAAATCAAATATCAAGAGCATCAATGGATGGTTTGTGGAGCTTTCAAAATACTAATCATGTTAGTTCAGCAGGAAAGTTAAACAAAATATCCTTGAATTGGCATCCTCGAATTAGTTTAATCCTCGGCGAGAAAAAATGACATCTATAAGACCATGGTTCCCCCAGAACATGTATTATTACCACCTCTTTAAATTATCTCTCTCATATTAAAATGAGGCTTATAAAGCAGTTTGTCAAATCACTCCCAAGAAATGGGGATTGTTTCAGATATCTGAGATACAGGTATAAAAGTTCCCAAAAATCTCTGAAGCCAGGGAGTTAAAAAAGGGAGTTTTCACTAAGTCCAACATAAGAAAACTTGTAACTGATCTCCTCTTTATGGAAACAATGGGAGACCAGGAAAAAGTAGCCTGGGACTCTTTTAAGAATGAAGTGCACAAGTTTTGGGGGAATACTAAGGACCCTGACTACAAACCCATTGTGCAGTATATGAAGCTTAAAGATGCAAGATGAGATTAAAAGTGAATTTCTTACTCTCCCATGTTTACTATTTTCCTTAAAACTTGGGAACATATAGTGAAGAACAGAGTGAAAGAATTCATAAGAATGTCCGTGATTTTCGGACGCGTTTACAAGGAAATTTGATGTCAATATATTTGCTGTTGGATGCTCAATCGAGAAACCAAAGTAAAAAAACCAGGAACGAGTTCGGAGAAGTATGAAAGAAAAAAAAAAAAAGAAAATATTTCACAAGAAAAAAGAGTCGACCTAAAATTGTGAATAAATATCAGAAACAATTTTTTGATTACTGTAATGATTTGCAACAACCCCAGAACGCGCAGATCCCGAAAACAAAATTTTATTTCATCAGATAGACAACTACAGAAGAAACAATAGATGACGACGCGGACATATAATTTTCAGAAATTAGCGGAAAACGCAAAAAGCGTGAAAGGGCAATATAAACAATGGTCAGAACAGAATTTCAGGAAAAATTTAAAGCGAAAATCAGGAAAATCGAACCGCGAGTTAAGATACAAGAAACAGTATAAATTGCATGCAGAACGCTTAGAAACGTAGAAAATGGAACCCATTGTTGTGATAGCAAAAGTATGAAAGAAACCAGTTTTCATAAATATCTCGAGAACGCCTTGATGAAATGACTTCAAACTCTCTGGAATTGTAGAGTATAATATTTGGATCATGACAAAATTAGCCACGGCACGGGAAAATTAACACGGGACCTAGATAAATTGAATATTTGGATTTACGCGAGGGATTAGTGAAAACAAACGACGCGCCGCCTGACGTAGAGGAGTGACGTAATCATGGATGAATAACACGAAAGTAATTATTTTAAAGAAAGGGAAAAAAGGGGAAGAAATATAACGATTGCATTTAGGACAAGTCCCACTATCAGTATATTAGTTGAGACTAACATGATACCTCTTAAGCTAAGAAGAAAAGAACAAATAATTCTATATGCAAACAAGATGTTAGCAAATAATCAGGATATTCATAAATATCCTTGGAAGAGAAATACCACAGAAGCAGAATATCTAGCACATCCAGGATTACCAAAGCCTTTATATATTAGAGCATCTCTCTATACTAAAGAGCTGAATATGACCATCCCCTCGCTACTACCTCAAAAGAAGCCTACATTACCACCCTGGAGTAATATCACAATAAAAGTAAATATGGATCTAGCAGAGTATGAGAAGAGTAACACCCCCAAAGAAATATTTAGAATTTTATTTTTAGAACTGAAAACAAAGTACAATGATTACAAATCCTATTACACAGATGGATCAGCAATGAATGAGAGAAGAGGATGTGCAATAGTAACAAATAATAAAACATACAGATTCAGATTACATGACACCCTCTCTATATATACCTGTGAAGCGATAGCTATTCTTCAATCTTTACAAATAATAAGTAACAATAGAATAGAAAATAAACATGTAATTTTCTCAGATTCTAAATCAGCACTTTTAGCCATAACAAACCCCAGTAACTCAAATCTACTAATAAAGGAAATTAGAGAATTAATTACTTGGCTAATGACTAACAACTATAGTATAGAACTAGTGTGGATACCAAGCCATCAGGGAATTCAAGGTAACGAAGAAGCCGATAAAGAAGCCAAAAATGCAATTAATGAACCTTTAAACAATACAATAAGTTCACCACAAGAAGAAGTTAAACGATATATTAAGATAAAAATCAAAGAATTTTGGGATTCTCACTGGAGAAGCATTGACTCTAATAAACTACAGGAAATAATACAATCAACCTTTGAGAAGTCTGTTACAGTGCCAACATCTAGAAAGGAACAAGTGACAATAGCTAGGTTAAGAATAGGTCATACAAATCTGACACATATCCATTTAATTACAAAAAAACAGAGAAACTTATGTGAAAAGTGTGGTGCAGCTTGGACAGTCAAGCACCTTCTTATATACTGCCAAGAATTAAAAACTGAAAGAGACCAATCTAAACTGCCTAAAAGTATTAGAGACTGTTTAAATACCAAAGCTGGATGTAGACAGACAATAGTTTTCCTGAAGTTAATAAATAAGTACAATTCCATATAAGATGGAATAAATAATATAATAAAAATACAAAATGTATATGTAAATAGGCTAATGTAAATATGTAAACTGCTTGACTGCTAACTAAAGTATTAATAATATAAATCATTCCCTAATGGAAATCAAAATACAAATTATATATGTATTATAAAATGTAAGCACATTAATGAATGTTTGATGACTAATTGAAGGCATATATACAGACAGCATATTCCTATCTAAATTAAATACAAATTATATGAGAGATGTAAATATGCAATATAAATGTAACGTTACTAATAACTGATAATTTATTAAATGTAGGCATGACACATACAGACAATAGTTCCTTTATGTAATTCAAAATATAGCTTATGTGTAATGCAAAAATTTAGTGCAAATTCAATGTAGTAATGACTGATGATAAATTGAATGTACAAATGTCACATAAAAATTCTCTAATGTAAATCTGTAATGATGTCGCTGATGACCATAGTAGTTAAAAAGCGACATAAAATTTATAATTATAAATATTCTGATTCATATAAAAATTCTCTGATGTAATAAGTAATATATAATATAAATACAAAATGTACATGTAAAGAGGTTTAATGTAAATATGTAAACTGTTTGACTGCTAACTGAAGGATTTATGATACAAGCATATCCCTAATGGAAATCAAAATACAAATTTATTGATGTATTGAAAAATATAAGTATATTAATGATTGTTTGGTGACTAATTGAAGGCATAAATACAGACAGTATATTGTTATCTAAATTAAATACAAATTATGTGAGAGATGTAAATATGTAATATAATGTAACATTACTGATAACTGATAAATTATTGAATGTATGCATGACACATACAGGTTAAGACAATATTTTCCATATGTAATTTAAAACATAGACCATGAGTAATGTGAATATTTAGTGCAAATTTCAATGTATTAATGACTGATGATAAATCGAATGTACAAATGTCACATAAAAATTCTCTAATGTAAATCTGTAATGATGTCGCTGATGACCATAGTAGTTAAAAAGCGACATAAAATAAAATTTAAAAAAAATATAACGATGTGACATTTCTTAACTAAAGATTAGACAATTTATGAAACTAATAATGAAACGCAAGACGCCCGTAAAACATAGAACTATGAACATATTACGATATGTTTTTGCAGTGATGGGCAGGTGTTTTATAAAAAGTTTACGACTTCTGGACCAACAATGCCAAATAGAGGATAGTTCAGTGCGAGTTGAGCTCTCGCAGCGTACGCATGACCCGTATCAGAGTGATAGGAAATTCGAAATTTTTGCGTAATTAGTTAGTGAAAGTTTATGCGGGAACGCTATTAATTAGATGAAGACATTTGAATATCATGGAAGTGAAGTTTAAATTATCTGCGAAAAGTTAGTGGACAAAATTGCAAAAACAGTAATTCGCGTAAGTTAGGACGCGAAAAAAATCGAACATTTTTATGGAACTTGATGAGTTCGTGCGAGGTGCATCGTTACAGTTTTGAACGGGGACTTTGATGGTGATTCGTGGACTTCAAGAACTGGTAGCGGCTGATTTGATGGAGTAGGGTACAAGCTGTGTACGAGTACGAGCTGTGTACAAAAACATTGGTCGACGACGGGCGATGGCAGTGTGTGTCGCCGTAGCACCAGGAAAGTCGCATGAACAAATACATATATTTTTATTTGAAAAGTAAAGAGGGGGAATAAATTGTGAAGATTCTGTCGAAGACCAAGTCATGCTAATTAAGTTAAGAGTAAAATAACGGTATAAAGTCACGACAGAATGCGCATTCCGGTATGAATGTTTATTTTGTTTATGCTCTTTAAGTATGAAGGGAGAAAAAGAAAATATATGAATGAACGCTCATTGCGGCTCATGTATACCTAGATTATGAGTACTGTTTTGTATTTAGCTAGAAACTGACCCAGGCACGAGCGTGCAGGTATCCCGTTTCAATTCCCTATGGATTGATCACAGTAGTCACGCCCAGGTAAGGCTCGATTTGTATATGCTAGCTGAGGTACGGGCAACAGGTGAGTGAGGATATTATTTTTGTCAGAGAATGTCAACGAAACCAGGCGCTCAACCAAACGAAGTCGATTCTATAAAGTATAGGATTATGATATAAAATTAGTGAGAAGGGATCGGGAGAGATCGCTTCCAGTGGCACCAACGTGGGTGCGTAAATGAATAGAGCAGGTAGGATAGGCCAAAAACCATTACAGTGGCGCCCCAACGTGGGGCTGTGAATACGGGAGGATAAAGGCAAAAACCATTACTTTACTGCTAAGAAAATGTCTGCGCATTTATATCATCTATGTATTTGTTTTCATGTCACACTTTGAGACACAAAATTAAACCAATATGTAAATAATGTAAAATAACATACCAAGTAGTACATATAAAAATAATGTAAATTAACATTATTTCGCAGAAGACAAAGTCCTGTACGCGAATCTGCAGCGACTAAACATAGATTGGTGATTTAAAAATTATTATTCAATATTAGGAAAAGAAAAGAATAAAGAAAAAAGTATGACTATATTTTCAATTTTATGAATAATAATTTAATTTTATTAAATGAAACTAACCTATGCCATGCTTTGTCCCAATATAGGTTGATAATATGGTCTTACAATTTGTTCATCTATTTGAATAATCCAACTTCTGAGTTGCTTTCTATACTTTGGTTTGGTCATATCACTGCTCTTTAGTTCAGTATTCAATGAACTGAATACTTTATGGCTTATGTAGTAATGACTTCTTCTTCTAATTTGCGTATGAATTATATTTGAAATGACGTTTGTTTTCCTCGTTGTTGAGAGTAGCTTGGTGTATTCATCATGTAAGTACTTAAAGTGGTGGAGTAATACGTTTTATAAATACAATTTTTAAATACTAGTTCGTCCTTGAATATAAGGTCTGATGAGTCAAACAAGCTTCTCTTATAAATAATTTTAATAACCATTTTCTGAATATCAAGGAGTGGTCTCATAATATTATCATAGGCACCACCACACGCAATTATGCCATAGGTCACTATAGACCAGATTAACGTACAGTATACTATAATCAGTTGCTCAGCACTTAACATTAAATATAATCTTAATTTACAGAAAACAAAAAATTAGCACCTCACTTTCTTAACTACATGCTGAACTTGGAATTTCCATTTTAGATCTAAATATATCCAATATCTTAAAACAAAAAACAAAAATGTCACAACGCTGATAACTACATGGACTCCTGCGTATTATCTCTTTGGGTGAAAATTCCATTCTAATATCTTGAGCAGTTTAGAGAATATTTGGAATGGTCCTTCTTACTAACATTTCATGTATCTAATAAAATGTATTATTTATTGATTGATTAATTTTTTCGTGTTTCCGGGCGCGTCAACTGCTCTGGTCATTAGTCCCGTTAGTGTACTGCATGTTTTTTTCTCGGGAGATGGCGGTAATCTTCCCCTGCTGGATGGTGAGATCCGGCACCGACCTACCGTCGCCTAGTGGGGTTACCCCCTAACCCCCTACCAGCAGGGCACCGCCCCAGCCGGGACAGGTTCTAAGCTCCCGACCGGTCTCCCGGGATATGTGGTTGTGTAGTGCATGTTAGTGTAAGTGTGTGTGTGTAAGGGGAGAGGATAGGACAAGGAATGGGAAGGACAGATCGCGCGCGGTCTGTGGCCCGTTTCATAGGGTACTGCTCCGGCATTCGCCTGGTGTTGATCTGAGAAACCACGGAAATCTACCGATCAGAGCAGCCGGCCGCTAGAATTCTCCTCTAGACAGCGACTGAATTCGACCTAGCTGAAAAGCTAGAGACGAAAATCCTACCACCGACAGGACTCAAACAGGACCTCCCGGTCAGAGGCGCTGCAGTGACATCAGGTGATGCACTGAGCTACTGCTCCCTGTATATTATTTATTTATGAATGTATTTATATAGTAAATGTATTTATTATTTTATCTATTAAAATGTGTCTAATGAACCATTTTATTTTCAGTTAATGTTTGGAATTCATTAGTTCGTACTTTATCGTGCTCTCTGATATCGTTATAATACGCGCCGCACATTGGAATGGCCCTTAATTAATGGGTTTAGCATCCCACGCGAATTATATGCATGTAATTAGGTCTCCAGATCTATCGGTAGATTAACGTACTAGAACTCGGGAATATGGTTTCGAATAGAGGTTGATCATCAAACCCTATTAAACGGAAGGGAATTTCGCGACTTTTTGCAATTGCATCTTATCTCACTCAAGAAAATATGGCCTACAATTTTTTCTTCACTGAGTTATAATTCTCTTCTTTTTCTTCTTCGTCATTTTCCCCTTTGGAGCTTGACGTTTTTACCCTCCACAACTCTCAATCTCACAATCTCGTGGTTTGAGGCTTGTATCCTTCAGAGCTTCCTGGATGTATTTTTCCCATTCTAAAACTGGTCTTCCTCTTTTTCGCCTCTCAGGTGGTTGCCATTTTAAGATCTTGTGTTTCCATCTGGTTTCTGACATTCTCTGAAATGTCCATTCCTCTGTAGTGCTCTATTTTCCAAGGTCTTTATAATAGAACAAATTATATTCATCCTTCTCCATATTTCTTCATTTCGCACTCTGTCCCTGCGAGTAATTTGTAGGCATCGTCTCATGCAGTCCATTTCTACTGTCCTTATCTTATCTCTTATTTTTTGTGTTTGTGGCTACATTTCCGCTCCATATAGTACATATTTTCTACTACACAATGCAATATCCTTCTTTTGACATCTTAGCGGATATTGTTATTCTATAATATGCCATGTAAAGCTTTGGTTGCTTTCTTTCCCATAATTATTCTCGAGTTTATATCTGCGGCTCATGTACCCGAGTTGTTTATTAAAGATCCAAGATATTTGAAGGTGTTACAACTTTTAATTTTGATATCATTCACGTCTATATCTGTTATTGCTTGTCCAATGCACATACATTCTGTTTTATTAAAATTTATTTCTAATTCACATTTATTATATTCTTCTATTAGCTTTCTTAGCATGTACATCATATCCTCTTCATCTTGGGCAAAGATTACCTGGTCGTCAGCAAATAGAAGGGAGTGAAAGGTGTCGTCTCCAATTTTTATTCCCATGCCAGAACATTTTCTGTACCAGTTATAGAGGGCTTGTTCAAGATAGATATTAAACAAAATTGGAGATAACCCAAATTCTTGTTTTAGACCCTTGTTTATCAGAAAGCTTCCCGTTAACTTATCTGCAATTTTTATTTCGGCTTCGGTGTTTTTGTAAAGTTTTTTTCAACCAGATTGATCTACTTTTCTTTTATATCAACCCTTCTCATTGCTTCCCATATCTTTTTTTCTTGGGACACTATCGTATGCTTTCTGGAGGTCTATAAAGGTTACATAAATATTCATATTTCTGCTTTTATGTTAATAATTTTCTTCAAAGTAAATAAATGAAGAATTAAAAAGCAATATGAAAAGGCACATGCGAAACGTAAAGCTGAAAATAAATATATAAAATACAAATGGCGTAATTCCTGGTATCCTCGTAAAATTGATCCTATATGGTCCAAATCTACTTGAAACGAGCAATATATCTGCAATATTCTACTAGGATGAGCAGGAAGGAATACAACTATTTCAATTACATCTATTAACAGTTTTATGGTTATATTTATAAAGATTGATTTTTGGTTTGGAAGATTTTACCTACTGTGGCTCCAGCATGTGTTTTCGGTGCTGCGTCAGGCTGCATTTCATTAGCAGGTGAGTTTATAGTTCCCCTGTTTTCAGAGTCATCCATTCTTCCAGAGTAAACCAACCACTAAATGTGGCAGGTACTTGTAAAATGACTAATTATGAAAGTTCGTACAGTTCAAACACACCACAAAAGACGTGTAATTCAAAACTTTCAAGCGATTATTAAACGTAGTACTGCATTAAAATCAAGGCATTGTTGTACATAAAAAAGGTTTCCTAAGCATAGAAATTATTAAAATCTTAAAATATGTGTCGACATTTTTTGTGAAATCAAAGACTAGCTTTGGTTAACAAAAGAAGTTATTGGATCCACCACAAATCAGTGTCTTGTGCTCAAAAAGGCAAACAGCGCTACATGAATCATGAACATAATTACACACCGAAGAGCTTATCTCCTGTTGTTAAGCAACACTTCCTTTACTGCCACATACCCGAGATCTGCATTGGACCCCTGTATTTGCTTCGTTGTGCGATAGTTCACTGTATCAACTGAAATTATTTTGCAGGTGTATAGATGTGGAGATAACGAAAACGAAAGACTTACTGACCGTGAAGTAGCAATCTTTTGATGGTAACTGGTAAATATTGCCGTGAAACGTTTTTAAGCCTAGAACAGGGATCCCCACCGTTTGTCTTTATCGATCCCTTTTAAAAGCATTATTGGTCGTTTGTCATGATTGGTCTGGATGGTGTCTAACCATGAGTGACGGTTGGTAGGACAGAACAACCCCAGTCCCCTGTCCCTAGGGAACCGAAAACGAAATTTTAACGGAGTTATGATGCATCTTTATCGAGTTCAGTACAATTACAAACAGTGCTGCAGTGATCTGTAAACTTCTTTTTTTTCGACTTACATCTGTCTCGTGTAAAATTGTGAACCAATTTTCCATCGAGCAGTAGCATACTTATACTATTTTATGTCGATGGTTTCTTAGGAATTGTAAAACACCGTCATCTGACCTTAGCGTGTATATACAGAGTATTCCGCGGAATAATCAGTTCCAATACGACCTAGAGCGGATGTGGTGTCCACATTGAAGCAGTGAGGTATTGAGGCAATCGGCAACCAGAGACGCACGACACACAGGACGCGCGGGCTTCTCTGTGTTTACCAATCGCTACCGCAATCGTCATAGAGAGCGCTGGTGTGCCGGTGACTCGTGGGAGATCACAATGGCGGGGGGAATAATGACTGGCCTATACTTCGATTGATACAGTGTCCCTTCAAGGCCACGCACTGGCAGGAGAGGGGGATACAGTCGTCCAATTTGCAACCTTCCTGTCGACTTAATTTTTTGGTATTAAAGCTCTCTACGGGCAGTGTCCAGTGGCAGCTCGCTGGCAGTGTCCCCCACTCTGTCAGCTTATGGCCTTGAAGGGATACTCTGTTTCAATCGAAGTGAATGCTTCAGTCGTTCTGAGGGTAGCGGTTACTAGCTAATACATTTTGGGACGGATGATATCAATGACTGAATGTGAATTCGCTGGTTGTTATCATCTGTTTTTTCCGCTGTTATCTCCAATCCAATCCAAGCAGAGGTCGGATTAGTTCTTTAAACTACGAGCCATGTGTGTAATCCAATTGCTCTCATTGCTTATTGCTCTCATTCCTTAACTCCCATTTCCATACGGCCAATTTCTTTGATTCAGACAAAACTCAAGGAGTCCTGAAAGTTTGCAGATATAAGTTCATTAAGTTCCGAGGCGTGAGAGGAAAGTAAATTCGAGCACCAACGTACAAGAAATAACCATATAGGAAGAACCAGAGAACTAGAAAACTCAGTGCTGAGGATCCTTAATTAATTCATTAATTAATTAATGTATAACATTTATTTATCCATCCACTTATTTATTTAGAGTGGCAGAGTTTCGGATTGACTGTATTTTAATAGTGTTCCGCACCCATATTTTCGACTTAGACTACCCATCTGGATGGTTTCAAACCCATCCCGTTGGGAATCTAAGGGGTCTTTCAAGCAGGTAAGCCTCAAGGACCCTCGATACTCTTAGGTGTGACTTACTTTGTCTACCAGTTTGACTTCCCTATCTATCAGTCTCATTCAATGTTCTCAGTTCTGTTTGAGGAGGTAGTAAAACTTCGTTAAGGTTAGTACCGGCGATATTTAATTTTGCTGCTTGTTCAGTATTGGAGCCCTGCGTGGTCTATCACACCACACAATAACTTGTTCAACCAGGGGAGTTCACCCTGGGGTGGGCACTTAAGCTTTTCGCCTTGATCCGCACGACCTTGGTACCCCGACAGGCTGGTACCTGGAACGCAGTTTACCTTCCCAGTCAATGCCTGGGTCGAGCTGCCCTGCCAGCTCACAGCTACCGGCTTTCCAGGACGGTGCCTAAGTCGAATCAAAGCGCTACTCACAATGCGCCGTGAGGAATCCCTCCTCTATTCTCAGAGTACCGGGCTTCTGCCACGGTGAAGAAAACAAGAGGGCTACCTCTGTAGGTCCCGACGGCTTGCGGCCCACATCCCGCCTCCCCACTGCAATCACTGCTATCATAACTATTAACACTGTTACTGGTTTTGATGTAGCTTTTAAGTTATTGTTATTATTACTTATATTATTATAATCGTTATTATTATTATTATTAATAATATGGTCATGTCCCTTATACAGTGAAGTGAAATGTAGTGTGGTGTGGTGGGGGGCATGGGAAGGGAGGGGAGTGCAGTGTAGTGCAGCGCAGTGAAATGAAGTGAAGTGAAGTGAAGTGTTAGAAAAGCTATAAATCAACTTACAGATAACTCATAATCAATCTCTAATTCTAATTGTAATTATATTTGTAAATATTCGTAATAGTTTTGTAATTGTCGTATATCTAGTTGTAATAATGTTTGCCACCGAGCATTAGCTCAAAGCGAACTTTAATAAATCTATCTATCTATCACTATTATGCTATGGATGCGAGTACCACTGGAACCTAGGCAACCTGACAGGGGGTTTATGGTAGACGACTGCTCTTTTATATGTGGGATCCGGAGATCATTCCGAACAAGTCCTTCGCCCAATGCCGCCCAAAGGTCGACGCACCAGGGGCCCAACTGGCGGGTTACCAGGCTGGCTGTAAAGAGAGAGAGAGAGAGAGAGAGAGGCGAATAACTGTGGAACGGAGGGGGGTGCCGCAGCAAACTTCACGGGACCCTTCTCGGCACAAAAAAATTCACGTCGCGCCAAACCGAGGGGGTGGGTGGTCCAGATGGGAGGGGGAAGGCGCTAGTCAGATGAAGAAAATGGATTTATGACGGAAAGAATCACGGTAATTAGAATTAATAACATTTCACATATTATGGTTTAATGAAAAATTGTATAAATTGGATGAAATGATAAAAAATTAAACAATTGTTGATAATAAAATATAGTTGGATGGAAATGGATTTTGAATTTGATATATTAACACATTAAAGTTAGGTTACACTGTCTTTAAAACTTATTGCTCTGGCGATGTACCTAAGACAAATTGTCACATAGCATTGCTGAACAATATCCTGCCCGTTGAGTCGATGTGGCGACCGCGGACCTCAGCAGTGCTCATCCGAGTCGAAGCTGAAACACAGACCGCCCACATAGTTTACCCATTACTGGGCACGTATGTGGCTCCGTAACTAGACCAAAGAAGAGGTGTAATCATTCTTGTTCGGATCCAAACAGCCGGCGTATGCCCGTGGCACACAAAATCCACTTGCGCAGATGAATGAATGGAGCAATCCATACGGCACGAATCGCAATACAATATTCATGCCGAAGGCAGATTATACATATGGTGAAATAAATTGATGATAAAAAGAAAAAAATGGACGGTGTTATGTATCAACTATGGCTATGCGACATTTAACAAGTTTTGAGATAATCGTGTTCAAAGATTTTTTTACTTTTTCACCTGTAAAATCTATAATTTAATTATTTCTTACTTGATAATCACTGACATGACCATATTATATATGCCGATTCGTACAACATAATGTGACGTCGTGGGAATACACAGTAATCACAGACACGAGCTTAAATGATAAAAATGTACAGGTTTATTCACAATATGTACAGTAAATAATTTAAGTTACTCTTAGCTCTAGTAGACGTTTACTCCCCTGATCGCAGGAGCGATCCTTAAAATGCAGTCTGACTCGTGGCCCGCGCCACTCCTCAGCGAGCCTTATGCCCACAGCATACAGCTCCGGCGACCTCGCTCACCCGTGGAAATAGTGTCCACAACGGCGTCCCAACACATGGGTTGCCGTACGAGCCTAGCTCGGCTCCGCACCGCCCTGGGCGCACGTTTTGTGCGTTCGCACGAGGGTTCCACTCAGCTCGACAAACCCCGCCCCCTCGCTCTGCGTTCGCTCTTATATAGCTCCCACCCACGTGACCTGAAACGTCACTGGGTTTTGCACACGGCCCACGCTAGTCGCGTTGCCAGGCATTTTGGACATCCGTTTTCATGGATTCTAAGAATTTTTCCCGCATTTTGGGCCTCCCTTTCCCTAGCTCTTAGAATTCTCAAAATACCTCGGCGTGTCTCCGCTTCTACCTATTGTTCTCACATCCTGCCTGGCCTCTGGCGTCTAATCCCTTGACGCAGCGATCTTGTGACGCCCCGCCGGTCACTCTGTGTAGTCCTACAATACGTTACAAAAGTACAAATTTTCTATATTAATATATACGATCAATGTTTTCATATTGCGCTTAGATGGAACGAGAATGCTGTCATTAGAGTTTTGCAAAAATCTTTTAAGCGCCGCGGGAGGGCGCTACCTTGTTGATGAGTCTTACTGTGGGATATTTTGTTACGTACCACGTATCTAAGCGCCAAGGCAAGGCGTATAGACTGTTGATACAAAAAAATGTATCATAGACAGTGTTTCTACGCGTAATACAGTTATTTGTTTTGTCATTTGTATACATAACATTTAAAAATTGACATGTCAAATAAATTTATTCATGCAACTACTCACGAATAACCCAGAAAATAATGCAAAAAATAACTGAACCACTGTCAAAATTTTATTGAAACAACAATTTTTCATTACAGGAAAGCATTTATATATTTTCATGAGCTTGTGCATTAAATTCTAATGACGGTAAACGCACAGAACATGAACCCCAGTCTAGTTGACTGTTGTGTACAATTTTCCTTTTCTCCCTTTCTTTTTACTTCCCTGACTCTTACGTTACAGGCAATGAACCAAGGTTTTGCTTGGTATGATTAAATTCCAGACTATTTCGAATTATTTTTTTCTATCTTTAATTCTGGCTTTCTAATTAGTAAAGAGGGCTTAGATAATTATTTAATTACATATTTTCCTAAGCCAAGGCAAATCAAAAATATATTCACGTTTCGTATCGGCTCGTGACTGAAGACGTTGACATTTTAGTACATATATTAACATATTTTATTCGAAAGTATATATGTTTACATATTTTATTCATAAATACATATTTCTGAATATTTATATTTTTGTGCAATTATTTGTATAATTCATTTATCTTGTTTTTTGATACGGAATCGCCAAGACAAACAATTCAGCATTCTCAAGCACAATTTTCCTGCAGCCTCGTTTAGGAAACGGCGCTGTTGTATCGCATTAAAATCCGACTGCCTATAAATATGGGAGAAAAACAAAAGGACAAGGCATCTATGCAATCCATAACTTCCTGTGTGTTAGTTTTCAGCGCGAATATCGCATAGAACAGATGACTGCTTAGGATGGAATTTGGTAATGACACGTCGAACATGCGATATCGCGCCCACGTCGTATCTTTGAAAGGTCACCTGGGAACTTGATAACGTTCGCCACGTTATAAAAGGAGGTCATCTCCGTTCTTGCTGCGTGGGGCGAAGAGACCTTCCCTGTTCATTCAAGCGCCAAACTACACCAACATGAGAGTGGGAATGTCTGGCGCTTACCTGCATAAGCGAAATTTAGAACAGCAGTTACGAAGATTTAGGTTTAGAGCCGGTGTTGAGAATCATAAAATCCTTGATGTGACTGATGGCGTTTACATTTTTCATTAATTATAAGGCTATTTTTACAGATTTTGCGTACACTTATAATAATAGTCAAACGCAATTGTTGGCCTCCGTATCTCTTTTTTTTAAATGGCGCTTAGTCGGTTAATGCATAACAGCGTCCAATTATCATAATAAATTTATTATAAATTGGATGACCGAGATTACCGAAGAGAATATAACGTTAAGTGAAACAACGCAGCGCAGTTGATTTAATGATAGTCGAAATGGAAACAAGTGAATGATATACATAATGTGTCGAAAACTAACTGTCGAAAGCAAAGCAGACGTGCCGGGGCCCCTCTAACGTACACAAAAAGATAATTTAATAAGGAGGAGTATCCCCGGTTATCAGAATAGTATATACAGGTGCACGTGGAAGAAACGTCAAAAATAGGAAATTAAGACAATTTTAGACATATTTTGTCTAATACACTACTTAGTTATTTCAAACGGCTGACCCGCAATTAAGCACTCAAAAGTTGCTTTGAAAAAATATTTCTAGGCAAAAATTTGCATAGCAGAAACATTGATACACAACAGAAACATTTAAATTGTTTTTTATTTACAAAAGAAATGAATATATTTTTGTTCAGTTAGAAAAAATAACCCAGAAATCAACTTTTCGGTTTCCAAATCGTAGAACCGAAATATTGTTTTAGGAATATTAAAGACGGCTAAAACTTCCTCCTAAAAACTTCCTACAATTTTTATTTAAAAAAATTGGAGCCGTCTTTAAGAAAATGGCGTTAAGCGTTACTGCTAATGCAAAATTAGAAGTTCTTTTTTACAAGAGTATTGAGCTTACGAAAAAATTCATTTGAAGTAATTTGAAGAACTTCCATTCACAAATGCAATAGCGTGTACAAATCCATTGAAATGTGGATATTAACGGCGTGAGAGACATTGAAACAATT
>BLKR01016666.1:0-22668 GCA_011170035.1 Teleogryllus occipitalis | reverse complement strand
ATATATAATGTAATATATTATAATACTTTTCTCGCTTTTTCAGGTCTGAGAATATAAATTTTCCACGTTCTGTTTCGCATATTACAACACATTTTTTTCTCTATATTGCTTAACCCTTAACTTGTCAAGGTATGTCTTACTGGAGGTAAAAATTATTTAAAGGTATATTATTTACCATTGAGGTGCATATGAAGAGAAAATAGTACTCTAATTCTTGTATGGGGGTCCTATGTTCGAGAATTTTATGTATCTGAGAAGATACATTCTGAAGTTCTATTAATAATATGTAGGTATCTTGCGAGATATAAAGCCAATAACAGTTACATTAATTATGAAAACACAGTGTTACACACAACATGTTACAGTGTACATTTTCATACACACAAAGAAAAAAATAAAATATTTGGAACCTTTCTTGAGACAATGTTGTTGAGGCTTCACGTAAAGTACCTCCAAAAATCATAATATCCGTTTGAAATTCAAGGGGTCACTGTGTCTGTCGGATGGATGAGAGAATATTAATTGTGAAAATCCTGCTCACGGATTAGCCGCTAGCGTTGCTCACGGTCAGGCGGACGTGCAGACAGACGTTTTGCTGTAATCCAATTTTTCGGTATCAAGGACTCATCAATTTTGGATTCTGACTACACAATGTATTAGTGGAAGTAATTTTCTTCATGTGAGAACAAGTTTTATCCACTTTTCAATTATCAGAGCCCGGCAATACGTTTTTCTGTCGAAAAATTGCGACTTTTTGTCCGTAACATTACAATACTACGTCTAAAGTAGAATGCGAGAAAGTGAAATAATAAAGTATCTCTCCGAAGATCTATTGAAATTTTGTGTCATTGCCTCTCGCATTAATAAAAATGCTTATCGCGTAAACGCGCAGAGGAAAAGCGCGGACCGGGGGCGGTAGCTCAGTGCATCAACTGATGTCACTGCAGCGCCTCTGACCGGGAGGTCCTAGGTTCGAGTTCTGACGGCGGCAGGATTTTCGACACTAGCTTTTCAGCTAGGTCGAATTCAGTTGCTATCTGGAGGAGAATTTCAGCGGCCGGCTGCTCTGATCGGTAGTTTTCCGTGGTGTCCGATCAATAGCAGGCGAATGCTGGAGCAGTACCCTAACGAACGGGCCACGGACCGCGCGCGCGATCTGTCCTTCCTCTTCCTTGCCCTATCCTCTCCCCTTACACACACTTACACTAACATGCACTACACTACCACATATTCCGGGAGACTGGTCGGGAACTTAAAGCTTGTCCCGGCTGGGGCGGTGCCCCGCTGGTGGGAGAGTCCTGGTTAGGGGGAAACCCCACTAGCCGACGGTATGTCGGCGCCGGATGTCGCCATCCAGTGGGGGAAGATGACCGCCATCTCCCGAGAGAAAAAACATGCACTACACTCACGGGACTAATGACCAAAGCAGTTGAGGCGCCCGGAAACACAAAAAGCGCGTTCGCCCGCTGCGGTCCTGACCTGTCGCGGTGCGCCGCGGAGGCGCCGTTGACGAGCAGCGCGTGCACGCAGTGGCGGTGGCCCTCGCGCGCGGCCTCCAGCAGCGCGTCGTCCAGCGCCCCGCCCGCGCCCGCCCCCGCGCGCAGCAGCGTCTGCACGCACTCGGCCGCGCCGCCCGCCGCCGCCGTGCACAGCACCGGCCGCAGCGCCGCGCCCACCCTGCGCGCGCACACACACACACGCCCTTCAGCAGGCCTTCGACGGCTGGCCAAGCATTCGTTGAAATGGAGGTACAGGTACAATGTCTAGCCGAATGAAGTATTCTTATAAAAACATGTTCATTTGTGCTGAGAATAAAATGTCTTTTTATTTGAAACCATCGGTTTCCGCGACCGGAGTCAAAAAACTACTTGGCTGTCAGGGAGACGCTAAGTAGATACTGACACAGATGCCAACATTTCGACTCTCTCTCAAACATTTTGCCCTGAGGAAGGTCACAGCATGACGCCAGAAACAGCATGTGAATCTTGAACGCGTCCTCCCAGACAGCCAAGTAGATTTATTATTTTTATTTGTTGACTTACATATAAAATTTAAACCGTTAACATTCCATACATTTTTATTTTTTATTTACACAATGAAAATTTACAATCTATTTCATTCCAAAATAATATGTAAATATCATCAAAGAAACTTGCAGAACAAAACGGAGAATTATTTTTGTGTTGTGTATGTCAAATACTAAAGCGGTAAGGAAGTTGCAAAAGGGAGGTTCTATTGAGGCGAGATATTTATTCAAATGCCGTACATGGCATTTGAATAAAAAATTTGAAGCTATATTTTTTAATAGCGCAAGGGGTGAGATATCTTCCAACCCCTTGTGGGTGCGTCACTGCAGCTGATGTGTATAATTGTATGAAATATTACACGTTTAAAACAAGATTTCTAATTTTAACTAATTTCCAGTAAATTTGGACGAAAAGTCAGATTTTTAACGGAAACGTAAAAGCCATCTAGCAGTGTATTTCGTATACGCACTGCAAAAATAATTTGAGTCGTTTATGTGTGAAAATGTCAAATTAAAATTAACATATAAAAACGTGCACTCACGAGGGGTCGAGGCCGAGGGTCGCGGGGGAGGGGGAAGGCGGAAGCGAAGAGGCTTCGGACCCCGACGAGGCCTCCTCCTCCTGCTCTTGGTCTTTCTGCTCATCCGGCGACTCAGTCTCCGCTGTCGCTCCGGCCTGCATGACTCCTTCCGGCGCCTGCGCAGCGAACCAACTACGAATGGAGCCCTCGGTCAGCATTAAGGTTATTGGGAACAAGGCATACGTCTCCACGAGGTCGGGAGACGTCTATTTTTCGCGAACGTTGTTCCCGCTGCTCCATCACGTCCGATCTCGACTGGATTCCTTCTCCCACTATGCCCAGGGCCATCACTGTCTGATTGACCGTATTTTTCGAACGTCCGGCCAAAAAGCAACCGACTGTAGATGAACTTCGTTCTATATAAATATGTACGCAGTCCACCTCTACGCGAAAGAGGAAGGACTGTCCCAACCCAACATTGCACGGCATCAGAGAGCCAAATAAGCACACGCAGTACAGTGCGAAACGAACTCCACAGAGAATTCATTGCCAATTGCACATGGAGTCCCACACGGATCGATTTTACGCCCTATTCTCGTACGTAAACGATACGCCCTCGACGATTAGGAACGGAAGAACAGTTTACTTTGCAGATGATACGAACATTCTTTGCAATAAAGAAAACGTAAATATTACAATATCAGATGTTTCAAATTGGTTCCGTAATAACAAATTAATAGTGAATGAAACAGACAAATTATTAGTGAACATAACAGATCGCTATAATACCAAACAGTAGTAAAAATGTCAACTTTTAGATTTAACTCAAAGTATTATTTTTAATTGTAAACTTTCGCAAAAAAGTCATTTCTACATTGAGGATACGTTGTGACAAGTAGTAATCATATTCTTTTGAAGCTATTTTCAGCTAAAATCCATTTTGATTTAAAATAATTACTTATACTTATTATTAATAAACATAGAAGTTGCGTAATATATTTTGAATATTACTTTACTTTAAAACAAACTTACATCTTGACATCTACGTTTGTAATTAAAAATATGGCCATTTTGATGTCAAAAGTTGAACCGTATAATATAAAAATAGTTTATAAAAGATAACAAATTAGTCGCTTTTCTAGAGGGCAATACCTGATCTTTTAGAACAGTTTTAATCAGTTTTGACTTATATCACAATATTATTCTCAATGACCGAAGGGGGGATTTGTATTGTAATAATTACACTTGGGAACAAAACTTTTTTTCATTCCTACAGGATGAAAGTATGTGATTTCAAAGGAAACAATAACGCTGATATCGAAAATCATTATAAAAAGCTTATATCACGCAAGATTTAAAAGATATAAACATATTTAGTATTTGAAATAAACAAAATCCTATACTAATGTCCACATTGTCACTCCGGTTATATTACTATAAACTTTTCTGAGCATGCTTCACATGAGGTAAGAACAAGTTAAAAACGCAATAAAAATATTCGTGTAATAATATGTAGATATTATAATGGTTTGTTAGTATTTTCCACAACATTGGTAGAACGAATGACAATGATTTGAGTTTTCCATACAACCACAACCTAAGGTTCGTCGTACAGGTGGCACAACACTGGTGAGCAAGCCCATGGTTTGTCCTGATCACAAGCACGACAGCCGAAGTATAAAGAATATGCAAGTTTTGTAATTTAATTTTTTCCTTTGAAGTTTGGGTGTAAATCTTCGACAAACGTAACAAAAGTTATCAGGTTGCTTCGCACACTTTTGATGAGAAATGATTTGCATTTCATCGAACTGATTCAATTCTACAGATCATGTGACAAATTTCACTTTATAAAACCACAGGATATAATGTATTAATGTAGCTGATGTTGTCCCTGCAAACCAGACACGAATTTCGCGAGCACTGCCGATACAGTTCCGCTTGACACCAACTGACTCAATCTTTCACCTCAACAGTTGGTTACTTGTATACTTGCGATAAGGTAAGTGGCTAAAATATTCCTTTCGATGATTGTTGCGCAGTAGGAAACATGAGGATGCACGTGACTGGTTTTCAAAACATCCACTAAGACCTACTCGGAATTCAGCGCGACTAACAGACACGAAAATAAAGATGGCAATCTTCGAATACAGAAAGCCTAATTTTGTTGATATCCTATGAAACTGGAATAAATCAACTTAACGAATTTTTTTAAATAGATTTTTTGCGTATTGATTCTACATATTGTCATAGTTTCCAAATATACACACAACTTCTTTACTCCTTTCCTTATAAATATAAATAAAATTACCTTTATAATAAAAGCAGACTGGGAACGGTAGCTCAGTGCATCAACTGATGTCAGTGCAGCGCTTCTGACCGGGAGGTCCTAGGTTCGAGTCCTGACGGCGGCAGGATTTTCGACACTAACTTTTCAGCTAGGTCGAATTCAGTCACTGTCTGGAGGAGAATTCTAGGGGCCAGCTTCTCTTATCGGTAGTTTTCCGTGGTTTCTCCGATCTACACCAGGCGAATGCCGGAGCCCTAACAAACTGGCCACGGACCGCGCGCGATTTGTCCTTCCTCTTCCTTGTCCTATCCTCTCCCCCTTACACACACACTTACACTAACATGCACTACACTACCACATATTCCGGGAGACCAGCCGGGAGCTTAGAGCTTGCCCCGGCTGGGGCGGTGCTCTGGTGGGAGAGTCCTGGTTAGGGGGAAACCCCACTAGCCGACGGTAGGTCGGCGCCGGATCTCGCCATTCAGCGGGGGGAGATCACCGCCATTTCCCGTGAAAAAAACATGCACTACACTAACGGGACTAATGACAAAAGCAGTTGACGCGCCCGGAAAAAAGAAAAATTCAATCAATAAAAAAAACAGAGCAGCAGATAAAATATGTAAAAATATGTAATTATGCTAAAATATTTAAAATAAAAATTCGTTCAGAATGTCTTGTTAAGTCTAAAAAATGTTAGTGAATTCACGTATCTTGTCCCTGCAAAAACATGTATTTACATGAAAATCCGTTTCCTAATTATTACCAACATTCACACGTGTGTACTTTACCACTTTGAATAATTTAAAAACAAATGAATGGCCATGTCTTTTCTCTAAGGTCTTAAAAACTAACAATCTTGGCCTTGCTATAAATTTTGATTTTAGAAAAACAAAATATTTTTAAACTTTCCTTTTTGCTGCACGACGATAGGCTTCCACTGCCATCCATATCCCAACATTTTAAAAAATCATAACATCTTCAAAATTAACTTCATAAAATTTAGAAACTTTGAAACCAACTCGAGATCATCTCAAAAGTAATCGTCCGTACAACGAAAACCGCACGATGCGTTCACCAAGGAATCTCCCACATCTCATCACTTTTTTTGATTCTACCATACGGCGGAGTTTAAAACAAAAGACAACTCTTCTCTAACAATGTTACGGTTTCTTCACATCTTTCTTTTTTATATTATATTGCCTTTAATAGCCTTTGAACGTTACCACAAATTCTCAAATGTATTCCAAAATACTTATAATGTTCGCAATCTCTTGTCCAATCACTGTTTTTCTTATTTTAACATTTATCAGCAATCGTTCATGTTTGTGAGAACACTGTCTCTCGACTGTCTCACTCCTAATACGGAAAATGAATTCATTATTACAGAAATTATTTTATTTATGAAAAGTTACATGGTTGCGACGTGTCATTACTTATATGTCCCGCTTTTATTTATTTACATTCTCACAGTCTATCCTGGGCACAGTTCTTTAGAATATCAATCAATTAAAGAAAACATCTTCCACTCATGCACCTTCACATGTTTTCGTTCTTATTAATATACGAAATTAAAGAGCTTTTTAGTCCTAATCCAATTTTTTGTATTTATTTTGGACGCGTCTGATTGGACCGTCACAATATCTTACTGGTGCAATTTAAATGTATTTGCATTAATAGCAAAATCGGTATGATACGGTATATTTAAAAACTGTGGTTTGATGTGTTTTTATTGTGATATGCGTAATCTACCAATAGAATTGAGTATGTTGCGCACTCTACCTTCCTGGATGTAAAAATCTTGTTCCCTAGTGTTATAAAACATCAGGCCACAGGCCAGCACCGTCATTTCCCAAAGGACCACCTGTCTTTTAAAATGTCAATGGATCAATACTTTCATTTAGGTCAGAGGCTATATTCTGAATATAAGAATGTGGAAGATGATTGAGTGTAGGGGGGACGGTGATGCCGCATATCACTCTTAATGATGTAGATTATTAGAAATTACATTCGGACTTGAATTTTGGTCTTAAAGCATACCACAACCACTAACAGCCCAAATTTAATCTATTACCAAAATTTCACACAAAATTTAAATAACGAATAATTACAAAAATAATCACTTACATTTACTATACAATTTGATCAAATTGTATAATAGTAACTTATAGCTTGAATTTTGATCCTAAATAAAATTAGCAATTCACAGACGATAATTTGTTAACGATAACCCAAATCTCTAATTGTAAATATTTTAACAAATGAACAAAACTATTCAAGATATTCAACAATTTTAATCGAGATCCAGTTAAAGAATACCTTCTTGGGATTTATATCAAAATATCAATTGTCTACTTACAAAATGAAATTATTTCAGACCACGAGTTTAGCAAACAAGAGGAATAGTACAAACACCACTGGAATGTTATCGAGACGTGAACAGTCGTAGCTGGAGCACGAGACAACAATGCGGCTGTTCCAACAACCGAGTAGTCCCCTCATTTGAGGTGGTTAGAGCGAATTTTCCCTAGTAGATAGAGAGTCCATATTGCAATCAAAAATATTTATTGCGAAATAAGTGGGTATTGTGAGACCTATACAAACAAAATAGAGACTCTTATGATGATTGTTATATAATTATACGAAAGAATTTTGTTTCATAAATGAAAAATGAAAATATTTCAGTACCACATAAAGACCTACCGTTGACTAGTTCTTTAACAAGTACCAACAGATTGCGTGGCCAAAGAATGGAAAATTGAGGCATAAGATTGAATATAAAAAAGCGCCATTACACAATTAGCAAGAGCATAATTATAAACATGTATCTATATTTTCCTTACAGTGATCGCTAATAATGACCATAATTTCCTCATCTGAGTGGGGCGAAACGGCTTTGGTAAATTGGGCAACACCGTGATATCCTAGAGGTTGGCACACTACCTCAGTGCTCACGCTTCTTAGATTCGTCGTTTTGATCACTCTTGAAAACTGTTCATGCCTGGTCGACAAGTGGAAAATATCACTATGAGATGTAGAAGATTATTTTCCATAGCGAAATTTGAAAGAAGACGAAACAATTTCTCCCAATATCACACAGAACAGTGACAATAGAAAGTTTTCAAATATTTTTCAATGTTTGTTTTTCTATAATTTGTATTCCTTTAATTATCTGAGTCAATGGCAGGATAAACCAAAAATAATTAAATGTCTTAACAATACGATAAGAGGAGTTTGGTTCTCTCCAATTTTGTATAAAGCTTTATATTGTTAGTTAACAGAAGTTAACAGTTACTATTTCCAGTGGTGGGATTAAGTAATTCACTGAAGATATTTGCTGGTTGCAATGTTTTAAACATAATTTTATATCCTATTACGATATTGATTTCGATGCAGATTATTGTAAAAAGTACGTACCAAACTAATAATGGTAAAATGAAATTACAGAATCATATGATCCTGAAAGCTGCATTATTTAGACCCTCAATAATAAAATTATAACATTGTTGGAGATAAAATCTTCAAAAGAGATTTCGAAAGTGGCAATTTTTTGTAATTGTTTGCCTTGATGTGGCACTCAAAATGAAAGAACGTTTTCAAAATAAATACCCATTCAAAATGCATTACTACTGCTCAGGGAATTCAAAATTAAACAAAATATAGTGATGTAGAGAAAAGGGGCTTCTATTATAAATAATAATACTGCCAAAGGCTGAATTTATCATTCCTCTTACAATTTCGATTCCTTTTGCCCATGGCTGGATGTAGATACAGTAGGCCTCCAAGTACAAAATTATTTTGGGAACTCCTTCGGAAAAAATATTTAATTAACTACAAAATACTTATTATGATAGAATAAATTCTTGTACTAATGCAGATGGAAATAAAAAAAATTGCTTACGTGATAGAAATTATGTTTTTAATTTCTCATTTACAAATGCATGTTCCATTCAATTTATTTTTAAATTCAAACATTCTAGCTCAGTAAACAATTTGACTAATTATATTCAGATAAAAACATTTTATGAAGTTTTTAATAGTATTTATTTTAAAAATACGAGCATGCGAGTCCCAAGTCTTCTTATTTTTCTAGTAGGGAAATCCAACTCTGCATTTACCTATACCTTGAATGGTTGATAATAACACCAGTATGAAAATATTTTATCATTTCTACACATTTGATACCACTAAAAAGTTCATTGAGGTGCTGACCTATGCCAAACGTAGCTGCTTTGAGTCCCGTGTAAGGTATCTTGCAACCGTGGTGTAGAAGGCAATGACTTCTACTGTGTATCTCGCATAATAAAAGAGAATGTGAATCATTTTTGAAGAATATGAAATAATAGTGCTGCGCTGAAGATATCAAAATTAATAAACACTCAAGATCACCCATTTTCTCATACAGAGCGATATCAAAATGATTCACTTGGAATATTAATTGAATTGAGCTTTTCATTCAGATTGCACAAATCATAATATTCATCACATTTCAGATTTGCTAAATATCTGGTTCATATCGAAGGCACTGTTTTCCAGGGGTGAGAATCTTTTAATCGCGCCCAGAAGACCCAGAGGAATGAAAGATCTCTTGCCGAAGACTTGTCGCTCAATTTGAATGAAGCGCGCTACGAGTACGGTGTTGCCGAGCTGAGCGTTTCCGTCCCGACCCATTAGGAAGAGCGCGAACCCTTGAGGCTCATAATTTTGCAAAATTCTCCCATTTGAAACGGTGAATGTCTTTCAAATTACGCATATTGATTCTTCCAAATGCTAGGTACCTGAGGAACTGTTTTTAAAAACAATTTCAACAGTAGTTTTCTCACAATTTTAAAATTTCAGGTCGAATGTGTCACGTCGTTATAAGAGCCCATGTTAAAACGACAAACTTTACGGTTCCACTATGCGAAAACTATTGGTGAAAACCGTTCAAACTCTACCAGAACATAGAATAATCTCTCATCTTTTGATTAATGTAATAAAAAAGACATGCTAAACATAACAGTATCTCGCTCTACTCATCTAAATAATGGACCGATAAATAGGTTTATCTTAATATCTGCGTTTTGAAACATGGTAAAAACAAAAGTTTGGAATGCAAAGATAGTAGTTAAAATAAATCAAAGAATTTCAGCTTTTATGAGAACGGTAAATTTTTCTGACAAAAGTCAACCGATGCGTTCTATAAATCAACTCTCAGACGAACTAATGACACGCATTTAGCGTTGTGTTTGACTTGTAAGTGCCATTTAAAACACAAGGATTGTAATTAAATAGTTCAATGGACAGAATACAATGTGGGTACATTCAAAGAGTATATCACAAAGACGGCACTCAATGTCAAACCCAAAACCCTTATTTGTCCAACTTCCGGTGGCGCCACACTGTTCTGTATAATTTCTGTTGGGCCTTCTATCAGCCAATCGGATGGAAATAACAAGGAAAGTTGAAGTAAAGTCTGTGGGAATTCCAATTTTTTTTCTACTTATATTGGCCCTCCATTTTCTCATGATTTAATAATTTTTAATTACGTGAATTGAAAATTTTCTCTTTAGTATCATCCTGCTTTGCTTTTTACATCAGTCATATTTTTATTAGAAATCACACAAGGATTTATTGGAATGGATTTCATAGAAGGAAACACTTAAATAATGTTATAAACAGTTTTCATTGATTGTATATCATTAAACAGTTTAATAATAATTTCAATGCTATAAACACATTTTAATAATAAAAAATTAACATATTTTTGTTTTCCTTTATGCAGTTATTAAAGTGTTACAAATTTATGTTAGGTATTTTCAGTTAACATTTAATTAATAGTTAATTGTATTAACAGTTGTATAATTAGTAATTCGATTATTATTTTGTAGTATCTGCATCAGTTTTTAATGATTAATTTGAATTAATTATTTCAAGACATTGAAAATTCTAGTTCTTTGAAGATATTTAATTAGTCGTTATTTTATTTAATTAGTAGTTTATTGTTGATTATAGTTGTATTATTGAATAGTTACTTTATTTTATATAAAGAAATATGTATGGCACAGTCCAAGAATCAGGATTGCCAGATGTGTTACGAGCTCTTTCCCCACCGTTAACATGAAATTTTCCCAAATAACCTCCCCAATGAAACAAAATTCTCCAACTTTGAAACGAAAAATATTCTCCAAATTTTGGTCGAACTATATGTGTTGTCCCTGACGATAACATTGACTGCCCCTTTCAATTAAAATCAACCAATCATCCTTTGGGCTGCTAGAAACCTTATACTTGGGATTTCTAACGTGGAGGCTGAGGATAGTATCTCCAAGATGGAATTCCGCACGACTTTTTTTAGTCATTCTCAGTCCTGTCGCTAGAGTCGCTTGATCTGCAGCACTGCATGATGCGGTCGCGATCATGTGACATCTTGCGGCAGGATCAAGAAAGACGCAAAAAGGCGTGCCGAATTCCATCTTGGAGATACTACCCTCAGCCGCCACGTTAGAAAAACCCAAGTATACATCTATGGAGCCACTCCTAGCTCCATGCCTACATCTCCCTTTCATGTTTTTCTTTCTCTATGTCTGTCGTTTATATTTCTCTTTTTGATACATAAAAATGAGAGAATAGCGCTTGTTGTTTATTTTTATACATAATAACTGAGAGAATAATATTTCTATCTTGACTCTGGATGCAAATAATTTCCCCAAAAAATCTCCAAACACTTCTCTTCTTCACTTCACGTCCATGTATGTTTCCCATTTTTTCCCGAAAAAATACCCATTTTGGGGACAAAATTCCCCAATCTTGCAACTCTGCAATGAACTCACACTGTACAAATTTAGTTTCAAGATTACCACCCTGCAAAGTTCGTTGCAAACGGCAATAATTATTTTTATATTATTTTACAGAAAGGAGAAGAGAATATAACGTTTATGACTATCTCGAATTTGATACTGCGAATTGCGAAGTACCTGCAGGTAGGTGAATTTATTTTAATCGCATTGTATTGATTATTGAATATTTTAAATACTTACTGAATATTTTTATTTGCTATTTCTGTTATTTTGTTACTGTTTTATATTAATAGTTACATACAAATTTGAAGTTCTTTAAGTGACACCGGAGAAGAGGAATCAGTACATTACTCATACTGAAGTAGTTATTTATGTATCTAGGGTGTTAAGTAGATGTTTTTACTCCGAAGAAGTTTTCCACACCCGAGGACCTCTGGCCCGAGAGGTTGGAAGTCGAGAGATTGGGAGTCACCCGAGGGGTAAAAACATCTAGTTATGCTCGTGGTACATAGAAAACTTGATGCTTTACTAATTCATTGCTGAATCAAACAAGAATTCGAAACATTTTGTAATTTATCATGCAGTTAAAGTGAAAAGATGCGTTGTAATCCTGGGTCGATATGATGGGCAATAAACAAATCAGTAGGTATTTAATTATTATTGCATAATCGTTATTGGACTGATTTGTGTTTTGAATTTGTTTCGTCTTTCCTAAAGACACCGCGCGACTCCTAACCCTTCTTGGGTGTTGAGCCCAAGTAATGTAATGTGGAGTAACCCTCCGTTATTTAAATATAAGAAATATACATAATTAAATGTGTTTAAAGAATTGGCTGCCCCGACCGGAATTCGAACCCGGGCCTTCTGGTTTTCGTCCAGCTGCTCTGACCACTAAACTACCGAGACAACCAATCTTTTAAACAGTTTTCACGAGTGCAATTATCGCTTCTTGTATGTATTTAATTGTCACCTTTCCCGTCACCTTATTTCCCTGATTTTTTCTTTGAACTAATTTAATTATTAAAATACATTGTTACTCAGTAACACGGTCACAGTTTGGATTTCCTTTACGTCTGCGGAACATATTCTCCGATCGTAATCGCATCCAAGCATAGTCCGTGTGTCGTTGTCAAGAGGACCGCCAGGTAGCATCTCCGCGTACGCGCCTCCCACACGCGCTCCTGCACCACTACCCAGCGGCCAGAATTAGGGAGGATTTAGGATAGGGGTGCGGCTTAGAACGCTTCACAGGGGTTGGACTAGTAACTGAACACGCAAATTCGTTTTGCTGAAACAAATTTCACATGAGCTTGTCTGGGAATCGAACCCGGACCTCCTAGGTGAAAAGCGCGCGACTTCGCTCTGAGCCACGAGAGCGCATTTTGTCCGCATAAAATGAAAGAATATTGTAAGGTTCCAATGGAAATTCCCGCAAAAGCTAACAAAGCTACGGACAGTGGTTTCCAGTAAAATCTGGGTAAATATATGAAAATGATTATGGTGTATTTGAAAGTTAAATGGAAAATTGCAGTATAAATTGCGCTGATGAAACGATATTTTTGGGTTATTTGCCTCTAGCGCCAAACTTTATTTAGACTATTTTATGACATCAAAAAATAACATTTCGATGATTATAGCACTATACGTACATCACGTATAGTGTACACGATAGTCTTATACGTACATCTTATTAATACTAATAGTACTGAGACTCAAGAAGCATATTTGTCGCTAAAACAGGTAATACGTAACTGAAATAAGTGTGACTGATGGCAATTATAAATTCACCTGAATTTTCGTATCAATTAATTAAAATATGGTTTATAACGAGTCATTGTACTTATTTGATCATTACGCCGTGTCTTTTTGTTTGTATCTTAACTTTAATAAATCGAATTCATAAAAATGTATGAGTTGTGTTGGTATTAGAGCGTGCTGTAAAGTATTCAAAAGGCCCGCGCGGGCATAAAGAATCACAAAGACCCTCAAGGTTATTAACAATACCGTTATGTGTTTTGTTTGAGGTCCGTAAACACACAGCAATGAACTAGTAAACCATGATAATACATTTTGGATTATTGGAATAAAGATGTTATTTTTTTCTGAAGAACCAAATTATGATTGAATCATCAAGACAGTGAGGAGGAAAATAAAATACAAGTAATGGACAGTCTCTACTAGGGATTCAGCATTGTTACGTTCAATTTTTACACCCACATTTGTTTATTAGACATTATAATTTAATTAAATGAATTTTCATACCTAAGGTCGCATTTAATTTCTTGAAATTTAATCTTTCGTATGATTATTACTAGCTTTTGTGCCAGTAATACGATATACGAGTAATATTGTCTGAATAAATTGAATAAAAGTGAATTACTTCTCTCATTCATTTCTTGATATCTCAGGCTTGAAAGAAATTGCTTGGCTTTTTGAAGCATTTATTAAGCTGATGAAATAGTTTTATTTGCAATAAATTTAATTATTTCGGATATATTCATATGTTACGTGAATAATGAATTTTATAATAGGAATTTTTATATTAAAAATAGTTACATTATTATGAATAGTTATTGAGGTAATTCACATTACAATAAAACCTGGTTTGATACAGTTGTCTCTTACAGGTGAATTAAAGTTGATTGTTATTCAGAACTAATGTAGTTTCCAAAAAAATATTTTTATATTTAAATTAATCTTAAAATGTTTAGCAACGGTAATTTTTAAATTGAAATTTTGATTTTTGATAAACTTAAAATTATTTGTGGTATATATTTCTTATGTTGATACTTTACACAATAGTTTGGATACTAATGTTAAATTGTTCTTGTATTTGTAGATTTTTATGGCCATTTAAAAAAATGTTTATAATCATTGAGAGCATCTGAAGAGGGAAAACAAGCTCGCTTTAAGAAACGTTGTACTAATAAATGTCAAATAGAAAAAACATCAGACCTAGTTCCACTGTAATGTGAATTACTTCAACAGGTTCTTCAACTATTCATAATATATTAGGGATTTTCAGGATTTTATTATTTTCTACAAAATAATAATTACACGTTATTTGTTAAATACACATAATTTTCTGAAAAATTATCTCTTGAAAATTGATTGAAAGAATAACGTGTTATTCCTGGCGCTCTAAACTTAACAAAATGAAGAAAGAGTAAAAAAAAATTATTATCAACCCCGCAATTCCTTCCGATTATCCGTCCCTTTGTATATCGCTGGTCGAGTTGAAACCCTTCTGTTGAGAAGTTGGCGATACTGACAGATAGTCGTCAACGACACATTGCTGTTTATTTAGTGTTGTTGGACATGTAGTGTGTTGGGCATGTAGGGCGGCCCAATACGCTGCCTCAAGAGTAGGTCCAACTCTTCACGTATTACGCACCGACTATCACACACACTTCCGGCGCTCTCTTCGCTGACGATCAAGTCAACTACTGAGCTAACCACGTACTGGATGACGTGGTTAGTTCAAATGCGGATGCTCAAACTAGCTTGGATCTAATCTCTGAGCAAATGGTGAATCAAATTGAAACCTGCAATATGTCAAGACGAAACTTTCTCCCTAGGCAGTAGTCACTCTTTACCTCCTCCATTAGCATACAACTCCACACTCATCCCGTGTTTACCAGTCACAACCCCAGTCGAAGTCCTTGGAGTCCTCTTGGATCGCCGCCTTCCTGGAAAATCTCACACCCACCACAGACTTTCCCTCGCCACACAACGAACTCACCAATTCTTCCCTATTGTGCGTAAGTCTTTCAAATCCCCACTTCTACACACTTCTACAAAGCTATGATCAGACCCATCCTCACTACCCTAATCCAGCCTGGGATCCAGCAGCCAAATTCCACATCCAAAGACATCGGACCTTCCAAAATTGTTTTCTAAGGTTTATTACGAAAGAACCCTAAATCATTCCCAATAATCTTCATCACAGGCGTAAAACAACATCACAACTCACATCAAACAGACTTTCCTTAAGTTTTATTTCAAAATCCACTCCAATTCCAAAAGCACTTCACTTACAACTAGGGGAAACATCCCCAACAAAAAAGAGAACGTATCCTCAGGAAACTACCAAAAAATTTGTTTGACCCACCATAACCTTTGCTGATCTTGTTTCTTAGTAATACTCAGCCCGTGTGGATTTTCAACAGAAAATTTGGTTTCAGATCACTGTATCCATTAAATTCAATTCCTATGTGGAAGGTTGTACTCTAGTAAGCAAATACTATTTTAATAAATTTACAAAAGTACTCAATTTTCATTGCTGGAAGACTGATTTCGAAAATATCTTTTGTGTTTCGTCCAAACTTCTATTAATTCACATTTTCGGGGATTTCTAGATTCCTAGTATTCCAACTGAAATTAATACATCGTAACAGGTGTTAAAATGTCCAAAAATAAATAAATAAATTGAATAAATGTGAAAAATAACATTGATAAAAGTTTAAAGTGCACATTATTGTGACACTTTGTGAATATTTATTATGAATTGTAATATCTTGCTGATAGTTTTCGCATTTGTCCCTGCCCCTTACCAATCAAAAGTTTGATACTCTCAGAAAAGTTTTAGGTACATAATTTGTAAATGGTGTACCATTTTTTAAATAAGTCAAGACTTTTTGGTCAACGTTTACTGAACTACTACTGATGTAATTTATTATAATTATTGCAGTTTGATCACAAAGTGACTAAACATTTATGAACGATTCTTTTAAATTTAGAAAAAAAATCACTGTAAAATGAGGGAAGTGGTTAATTAAATCATTAGAATTTTAATATAAAGATGAAACTCCCAAAGATAATAAGCACAAACAATACCAATTGCTATTTATTGAGAAAGTACGTTAAATACATCCGCGGTTCTTGTACAAGCAGCATTGCCATTAACACTTAATACCTATTTAGAGTAGTCGATAAGTGATTTTGCCTTGCAAAAGGTGAGGTAGAAATTTTTATTTTTTCATTTTGTTTATATTGTTATTAGCAAGAAACCCCTAAGTTTTCACCTTTGCAATACTTCCGGACAAGTTTTGATATCCAAAACACCAATAAATTTTCGGACATTTTTTGTTTTTTGCGAAATAACTTTTTAGTAGTTGATCTTAGCGCAATAAATAGTCATGTACAATTTTAAAGGTCAGAAAATTCTCTACAGATTATCTTCATCTATTATTAGTTTCAAGCAAATAGTAACAGAGCTGCGAGTTTTTAAAATTTCACCAAATTTTCTTTTTTATTCTGAAGTTGCTCACAATTACTAATAGTCTCTCCAATGTAGTATTTATGAATTCGATGATGCGTTGATACGTGTTACTTCATCTTTGGTTAAACTGTATGGACGTGAGCTAAACAATAGAAGTGAAATGCAAACGTCAGAAGAGCAAAGTGATTTTAGACCAGGAAGATCCTGTATTGACAATATTTTCTGTCCCAAACAACTAATGGAATAAACAATTGAGTGAGGAAGAGAACTTCACATCATTTTCATAGATCTCAAAAAGGATTCTGATAATGTACCAGTAAAAGAAGTATGGGGACAATGGAAGAAAAAGGAATATCAACTACATACATAAATGAGGTCAAACAACTTTATAAAAGATAACAAATGTCAAGAAAAAGTGGGAAAGTGTCTATCAGACGACTTCCAAGTAAATAAAGGATTACAAAAAGGCTGCTGTATATCTCCAACCCTGTTTAAGACACACATTGATAAAGCCCTAAAAGAATGGAAAAGGAAGTGTAGAAGTATGGGTGTGAAAATGGGTAGTAACATAGTGTTTAGTCTACTATTTACAGACGACCAGGTGATAATGGCTGAAGATGATGTAACTTATATGTTTAGAACATTAGTAGAAGGGTATGGAAAATGGGGAATGTAAATAAACGTACAAAAGACTGAATATATGGTAGTGGGGGTATGGCCCATGATTTAGAGACTAGTTTAGGAATAGTTAAAGGTAATACACAATATAAGTATTTGGGAGTCACGCAAACAGCAGATGGTAGAGACGAACAGATTGTGAAAAATAAAAATATAAGAGGAAAACTAGCCATAAGACAGTTGAATCCAGTGCTGTGGGTCTCGATTATTTCATTCAAGACAAAGAAACGCGTATATAGCTTCTTGATAGAGAGTACAATACTCTATGGGGCAGAAGTGTGGACGTTAACAAAAAATATGAGAGACAAACTCCAAAGGACAGAAATGATTTTCTGGCGAAGATGATGTACACTTTCTCTGTTAGACAAAATAAGAAATGATGAAATAAGAAATAAAATTAAAATGCAAATAACCTTGAACGATTGAAGATCGAAGAACGAACGAATCGATCGAAATGAAACAACTAAAATGGTATAGACATATGAGAAGGTTGGAATCAGATATACTTCCACAACAAATTGGGAATGGATAGCTAATTGAAGAAGATATAGGGGAAGGCCGATTAGGACATGGAACTGAAGCCATACAAAAAAGAGAAATGGGAGGGGAGACGTATAGCATAATGAGGCGTGGAAATTGGGATGAGAAAAACTGCCAAGGCTGTAAAAAACCGCCAAATAGATAGATAAATAGATAATAGCAATTATAATTATTGTTATTGTTATTATTACCCACAATTACAAGGAAGTCCCTATCCACATATAAATTTTGGGCACAAGGTTATGACATTTTCCTTGAAACCATCAATAATGGGGGTGAGAACCGTCAATATAAATGGGATTGGAAAATAACACGTATTGCTAACGAGGATTTGGTCGCAGAAGCACGGTACCACCTTTCCGGACATAAGAAATTTTGCAAGCCGACAAGTATAACAAGAAGAAAAAGAAAGCAAAGGAATTTCGTCTAATCACTAATGTTAATGAGACCATGCAGTTCATGTATTCTTACCTTGAAGGAAACTCTCATGAATAGAATTTTCTTATTGATAATTTGATGGGCGAAGACATAGAAATTACCAATAATTTATCCAAAAATCGTGCAGTATGATCCTTTAATGTGGAGAAGACATATTGGTAACACACAGCAAACAGAATATGTGTGGTATATTTTCGAAATGTTGAATACAAAATATTAAATGACTGCTGGTATCAAAACGAGAAATATAATTATGCAGATGCTCATCTCAGCGTCTTTGAAAAGGCAGCTGACCCGTTCATGGGTGCATGAAATAAAGGGATACCTACCAGCAAACAATTTCTAACATAATGTTCAATCGGTCGTATCAGATACATTTCCTTTATTGTTTGAGTCAGGGATTTTAAAATTTAAGAACGGTGCAATTGACTCATGAAAGAAAGTAATGGTTATCGTTGGGACATGCCATCGTATCGGCAGTAAGACTAATCTACTCTTCTCTTTTAACACGGTTAGTGCATATGTATACAAGAAGTTAAGATCAACGCTCCTCATTGATATCTTATTTTCTATTGGATTCGCTTCATTGTACTTTGAAACTTCATTACTTGAAATGTCTGCCATTGTGTTAAATACTCAAAACGAAATAATGAAGCATTCTGTCAGTTCATGTTTGACTGACTTTGGCTGATATTATACTTTCAATGTCATGGAAGGAATAATGACAATAATTCCCAATCTGCAATCGAATTTCTTCTACGATCACATCCTCGTCAGCAATGCGTGTTATTTGTTGATCTCATTCACATTAACGGTTTTCAGCTGCGTTGATTATGAACAAATGAGACAGGCGTGAGTTGTTTCTTTTTATTAATTTGTACCCAAATGCAATGCAAATATGCTCTAAATCTCCAGAAGGCTGAAACCAACACTGAAATTGTTTCCCAGATAAGTAACATGCCGACAGATTGGAAGAACAAGACCCTTCATGGAAAATATCCTAATTTCTTAAAAATTCATTAGTTGATAACGTCACTTCTCTCCTGTGGTTAAAAATGGGTTATTTATTTCCTGAAACTGAAGGATTGATGAAGTATCCAATCAAAGGCAAAACTTCATAAAACGATTTTTATTCAATAAACAGGTACAATAGCCAAAGTTCCGTATAATCCGTAGAGTGTGCCAATTGCGATGCCGTTTCACCGAAGTCCAGAAGTCCCATAAGCGGTCGAGTCGTTTATATTCACCAGAGAGTTTCTCTTCCGTAGCACAGGTCGTCGTCGTAGCCGATCACCAGTCTTCACACTGCAAACCACTCTCCAGAACACAGTCGCCAACACCGCCGCTCGCTGTCTGTCCTGGCGTCGGGTCGGAGCCCTCTTATAGCCCGCTGGGGCTAGCGGCCCGCCGACTAGCTGCGGAGTAGGGGCGGTGGCGAGTCCCTACCCGCTTGCTCGGGCGTGACGGCCGCGCACGAACAGCCCTGGCCGGCCCGCAACGGTCGCCTTCCTCTTCGGCCGAGGGCCGTAACGCCCCGCTGACGTCGCTCGGCGGCGGGTCTTTCAAACGCGCGCGGGCGGTCACGACAATTTATAATAGCAATTCAAGATGGGGTAATAAAAACATGCAATTATGATAAACACATACTAAAGAGCAGTATAAAATGATCGACCATTGAACATGTGATTACAGGATGCCCAGTTCTCGCCAACACTGCATATCTAGGGAGGCACAATCAAATAGCTAAAATAATTCATAGACAATTGGCATCAAATCATAAACTAACTGAGAACCCTCCACCATTTTACAAATACTCAACTTGACCAGTTGTAGAAAATAGGGAAATAGTACTCTACTGGGATATGCCTATTGTCACTGATAAAACTGTGGATTATAATTGTCCGGTCACGGTTGTTATCAATAAAATAGAAAAGTATACAACAATCAAAGATATAGGCTGTTCACTAACAATCTAAATAAGACAGAATCAGAGAATATTTCTAAATACCAGAATAAGGCAGAAGAAATCCAACATGTTTGGCAACTGAGTAACGTTGAAATAGTGCAAATGATCATCTCAACAAGAGTGGTGACGGACCGATTTGCTTCAGGTCTTCCAAAAATTGGATTATCAAAAGGAATCTGCATAACCATCCAAAAAGCTTTAATCCTGCAGACTTGCCATATTGTGCAAAAATTCTTAAATTGAACGACGGACAAAGATGAATTTCTTCTCCGGCTTTCCTCAGATCTGTCATTACCAGTTGCATTTTACAGAGCTTAAGTCATGTGAATAGATGAATGGTTCTAAATGCTTACTGTGAAAATAAATAATAATAATAATAATAATAATAATAATAATAATAATAATAATAATAATAATAATAATAATAATAATGGATTAAAAGTATTAAGAAACAACACGACGGATTAAAAGTATTAAGAAACAACACGAGAACCTGCCCCAAATGAATTTAAAAGAAATAACAGCTAAAGACATTGCGAGTGCCATAGGAAAGACTCAAAATTGGAAATCTCCTGGACCAGATAGGATCCAAAATTTCTGGTTGAAATACTTTACTCATGCTCATGAAAGCATTGCACACTGTTTCACTGAAGTGCTCAATAACCCTGATAAAATGCCTGACTATCTGAGTGAAGGAGACACTTTTCTAATCTTCAAAAAGGGAAATGAACAAACTCCAATGAATTATAGACCAATAACATGCTTATCAACCGAATACAAGCTCTTCACTTCTGTTATTAGTGAGAAAATATACCTCCACTGTGCAAATAATAATATCTTTGAAGAAGAACAGAAAGGTTGTATTAAGGGAGCTATGGGATGTAAACATCAACTCATCATTGATTCTGTGGTCTTAAAGCAAGCTCAAACAAAGAAAAGAAATCTCCACATCTCTTATATTGATTACAGCCAAGCTTTTGACTCCGTTCCTCACAAATGGCTAAACGAAATACTGGAAATATATAAAATCTGTCCAAATGTAAGAAATATTCTTCAACATCTAATGAATAAATGGCATACGAATGTACGATTCCAAGGTAATGTCTTGGGAAAAGCTGATGTCCGAAAAGGTATATTTCAGGGTGATTCCCTATCAGCACTATGGTTTTGCCTAGCTCTAAACCCACTATCAACTCTTTTGAACAACATTAAATGTGGCTATAGATTGAACATGAAAAACACCAAAAGACTAACCCATTTATTGTACATGGATGACCTTAAGCTCTACGCCGAAACGCATGATAAATTAGAATCGCTTATAAGTGTAGCAAAAATGTTCAGCGATGACATCGGGATGAAGTTCGGTCTTGATAAATGTGGTATAATAAATATTCATAAAGGAAATGTACAAAACACAAACCAAATTGTCGGTGATATTAAACAGATACCACCTGAAGAAACATATTGCTATTTGGGAAACCCTCAGAACCATCGACTGGACCATAATCGTATCAAGGAGGAACTTCGAATAAAATATGAAAAGCGGCTAACAAAGTTGTTAAACTGTCACCAGTACCAAAATATTAGGAATGCACTTCGACACTAAACTGACCTGGAAGTTGCACTTAGTGAACACTATTAATGAATGTAAAAGGAGAATCAACATACTTAAATGCCTCGCACACAACAATTGGAGAGCTGATAGACAATTGCTATTATTAACATACAAAGCGCTTGTGAGATCCAAAATAGACTATGGTTCAATAATATACAGATCTGCTGGTAAAATTGACCTCAAAAAACTTGATACAATCCATAACCAAGGTCTCAGGATATGCACTGGATGTTTTCATACCAGTCCCATCGGAAGCGTACTAATTGAAGCAAGTGAACACACATTATCTCATCGCAGAGAGGAACTAATAATCAAATATGCTCTAAAAGCAGCCACATCCATGAATCCAATTATAGTACAAGACATATATCCTAAAGAACAAGAGTATGTAGAGCATTCGCGTTTTATACCTTTGTACGCAAGAGCTAGAAAAGTACTTAGTGAACTTAATTTTGATCACAGAAAAGTAGAAAAGAAGAGAAATTATAAAATTCCTCCTTGGATAATCCCGGATATTTCAGTAGACCTATCCTCAGGCACTCATCAAGGTAATGAAACATCTGAGATAAACTCTGGACCGACAAACAATTATGACATGTT
>BLKR01016665.1:0-22671 GCA_011170035.1 Teleogryllus occipitalis | reverse complement strand
AGGGGAATTTTTTGTTTTATCCTTGTTGATAGTTTAACCGTAGTCCATATATGTCTGGAATTTGATGTATTCCGGCAATAAAAGTATTATAATTGAGTATTTAAATTGATCTAAATGTCCCGACCTTTGTGGGAGCTCCCTCGTCGCGGCCGAACGGCCAAACCCGGCGGCCTGCGGCACGGGAGGAGTCCGTGTTCTCAGGCAGGCAAGCCGGGCAGTCGGTTTATGCTTCCGTCCCTTTCAATCTCAATATATTTTTCTCCACTTATCAAACTAGTGATGCTGTAACACAACCAAACGGTCTCGTATCATCTGTAATAGTCGTATAAAACCATATATATTGTTCACATATTCCCGTCTTCCTTCGAATACCATCAAAAAATTATTTGAGGCATTACTCAAAATATCGATTCCGATTTGGAAACTGATTTCAAAAAGAAAATTGAACTAATTGTGTAAATATCATCAATATTCCATGTTCTAACATCTTATTTTACATACATTTTACTTCTAAGATCTTCCGTTATCATTCCACTACCAGAAAGAATGAGCCGAGATTACGCACGAGCTCATTTATCCTGCGACTCGATTTTTGATCTCAAAACGGCGTTTGTCTCCTTGATAGATTTCACCTGATGAACCTGTTTCCCCAAGTAAAATCGCCGAAGCTAATTTTAAAACTGTTTTCATACTTTCGGACAAATTTGAAAAAGAGATAAAATAGCACACAGGCGAGATGTCTCCAGAATCCAACGTCATATCATACACTGAAATAGGATAAATTGAATTATTTGGACAAATGTAGAAAACAGAAAATCTTCAGTAATGTCAAAATTCTATTTCGCGGCATTGCCCGACGATGTCATGGCTAGAGTCCGGATTCTAATTAAATTACATATGTTTCTATGTACTGTACTGAAATTTGTGATCTCGGCGAATTGTTAAAATCTTAAGAAATATCTAATTTTTTCGTCACATATTTTGTACAGTATTATGTATCTTACACATTTTGCTGTTTTACTATTTTTTACAAATCTACCAAATTTCTTGAAATTTTTTCCGATAACATATTTGGTTAATTTTGAAAAAGGTTTCTTTTAATTTTTTATTTTTTGTTTAGCAATAACCTTATTTTTTCTTACACTAATTCAGAAATGCCTCACGTAAAGATATTGAAGAGAGTGCTCAAAGATTCTGCTCGTCCTGTTTTCTACGTACGTACCATTGTTGTCATTGCTGACAGAGATAAATGCATCTTCTTACACAAACAGTAGGCAGAGAAAGTATTTATTTTTAAATTCGATTTAATGAATATTTTATTTATGGAATTTCAAATTGTGAACATTTTACTTTCTTCCTCTTCTCAATCCCCTTCTCAATCTAAGAAGAGAAAGTTATGTAATCGTGCACTGGAAAACTCTTATTGCCGGGCCCTGGTAACGTAAATGTGGATAAATTCTGTTGCAATATAAAAAATTACTTCTTATAACTCGTGATGTAGTGAAAATACAAGATTTATGGGTCCTTGATACCTAAAAATCGATTGACGCCAAAACGTGTCTGTTTGTTTCTGGTCAACGCTAACGCCTAAACCGTTCTGCGAATTTTCTCCAAAATTGATATTCCGCAATCTACCTGAAAGAACTCGCGCCTTTGGGAGATTCAAACGAATAATTTGATTTTTGAGGGTACTTTACATTAAGCCTCAAACTCATTTTCAAAATCTTCTCAAAAGTCACCAAATTATTTGATTAAATTTTGTCCTCGGATAGCGTACAGAACGCAAGAGATATGTGCAAGTATGGTGTTTGTTGACATCCCTTATTTTTAGAGAATCGCTAACGCACACTTTTTTGGGGCGTATTCCTACAACTATAATAATGATGATATATTTTTTCCTTACTGAAATCTGTTCTGACAGATATGGAAATAAGATCATGTACAATTTTTAGAGAAATATGAGTAGTTTTTCTGCAATTTCGGGAGGCAATTTGGCAATTAAAAATTGTTACGTTTTCTCAAAAAGAGCTTCAATTTTTTTGTTTAAAGACAATAAAAAATATGATGCTGGTCCCATTTTCGCCCAATCCGCCGTATTTTCGAAGATTGCAAAGGTCATGTAAGTTAATTGAAAAACCGCGTTGTTTTAGAGTAATTTGGAAATGAAATTGATGTGTATATTTAAAAAATTCTCAAAAACCACTACAATTTTTTTCCGCGGATAGAAGGAACCACCAATTTTTTTTTACACCTTTTTCGTTGAACTCTATCAATTTTCGAAAATTGCAAATTTAGAAATAATGCCAGAAAGTATGTGATGTATCATCGCTAGCTTTTATTTGAAATTGTATTGTAAGGATACTTACTCAGTGTAATTGAACTAAATGTTTTCTAATGAAATTTGTTGTTACATATTGCAGGAAAATCTGATTTTACATATTCGTTTTTTAGCGTTTACCTTATATATTTATGTTCATGTTTTGCAATTTCATTCTACAAACTTTTCCGGACCTTCTCGTGGCATACATATTAATACTACGCTCAAGCTGGGAACTGAGATTAGTACATTGCTGATCGCACATACTTTATAGACAGGGTTGAGCAATATTTAAATACTTGTATTTGAAATATGTATTTTTGTATTTAAAAACGGTATTTTTGAGTGATGTTGACAAAATAAGTTACTTTAGTTAATAATATCTCTGAAACGTTTATTAATCAAATACGCTTTCATAATTGTTATTTATTGTTTAAATCATTATTTTGTTTATATATATATATATATATATATATATATATATATATATATATATATATATATATAATACTTGGTTACTAATAATAAGGAAACGCGAATGATTCCACTAATTCTTATAGAGTAGATACTATAATCTCCACATCGTCATTGCACAATGTTCTCGCCCACTGAAAACTGCTCACCGCCCTCTTCCTAAGCTTGGACATATCGAATTGCTCTAGTGTAGCACGTAGCCCGCCGAAGAACGCGGCGAGGTGTCTGCGGAGGTCAGGAAAGTCACGCTACCAGAACAGCAGTGTGCCAGAGGTGCGACCCTACTTCGAGGTCAGAAGAGTGACTGTACACTTCAGCGCGGGCCCTGGCGGCGCTGGGCATGGAAAGAAAGGAGCGCGAAATGAGGAGCAAACATTCAAAACGTGATATGTCCTCCTCCTTTTCGAGAAAAACGCAAAATATTATAGCATCAAATTTATGCTAATATTTTATTTGTACTCAATTCTTAATGATCTAATAATGATAGCTAAATATATTATTAATATAAAATTTAAATGTATGTTTGGGCGAATGCTTGTAAAAACAAGCGAATTCATTCTTTCATTTCTAAACGTCATAACGTATCTCAAAATTTCCTTATCTACTTTAAAAAGTACAAAACATTGTTACGAAAAGTAATAAGGCAGGCTAAAATCATGAAAAACGATCAGGATATTTTGAACTCAAATAATAAAACAAACGCAATGTGGAATATAATAAAAAATACTACCAAATCAACTAGAAACCCCGTAGAGAATGTTGTTTTAAAATATAACGATATAAATGTGAACGATCCGGCAACAGTGGCTAGTGTCTTTAACCAATACTTTTCGAGAATTGCTGCCGATCTCACTCAGGGTCTTCAGCCACAAAATTCAATAATAGACAGTTCACCCAAAATTTTAGACACGATGTTCGTTTCCGAAACTTCTTCCTATGAAATTCTCAAAATAATCGGTAAACTAAAAAATAAATATTCGTCCGGTTTAGATGAATTTCCGGATGCTTTGTTAAAGACCTGTGCGTATGCCATTATGCACCCGTTAACTCACATATTTAATTCATCGTTATGCACCGGAACGTTTCCAGATATTTTCAAAACAGCTAAAATTAAGCCGCTCTTCAAAAAAGGCAACAAAAATGAAATTCAAAATTATCGGCCCATTTCCCTTCTATCAGTTTTTTCAAAATTATTGGAGAGACTTTACGTACGAATGGAAACCTTTTTCAGTAAACATGACGCGCTTTCAGATTGCCAACATGGATTTAGAAAATCAAAATCAACGGAAACAGCCATATTTTCTTTTCTTAAAGATGTCGCCTCATCATTGGATCAAAACGAGGCACCTATTGGATTATTTTTAGATCTCTCAAAAGCTTTTGGCGTCATTGATCATGACATTTTACTTTCCAAATTACCTTCATATGGAATTCGTGGTATTGCTCTAGATTGGTTATGTTCGTACCTTAAACAACGATCTCAGAGAGTTGAAATACCTTACTGGAATGATGGAACATTACGTACGCACCTTTCCGACTCTTTGCCCATTGCACGTGGAGTTCAAGGATCGATTTTAGGCCCTATTCTGTTCCTACTTTACGTAAACGATATGCCCTCAACGATTCGAAACGGAAGAACGGTTCTCTTTGCGGATGATACGAACATCCTTTGCAATAAAGAAACCGTAAATAGTACAATATCAGATGTTTCAAATTGGTTCCGAAATAACAAATTAATAGTAAACGAAAAGAAAACGGTTTTAATGCAGTTTTCCATTTCAAATAAACAATTCTGTGCTCCATTGAAAATGAACGGTGTACTATTGACTGATGTTAAGGCAACAACATTTTTAGGTCTCTCAATTCAGTCAAACCTTAAATGGAACGTCCATTTAAATGAATTGAACACAAAATTAAGTTCATTATGCTACGCGTTCAGAATTCTTGCAAATTCAGTCAGCCTTCATACTGCTCGTTGTGTATATTTCGCGAATGTTCATTCCCGCCTGAGATATGGCATAATATTCTGGGGAAATACATCTTATAGCTCCCAGACTTTTAGATTACAAAAACGAATTGTACGAATAATAACCAAAATTCCACCCACGTGATTCGTGTAAGCCTCTCTTCATTAATCTAGGTATTTTACCATTACCGTGTCTGTTTATTTACGAATCAGTGGTTTTTGTCAAAAATGACTTGCTTTAGGGCGGGAATATATTTTCAGAAATCGCCGATGTCTATTACTATAACACTCGACGTAGAAATCATATTCATCAGGTGACAGTATCAACAGCTCATTACAAAAAATTCACATACAATAGATGTACATAATTTTACAACACTTTGTCAGATGACATTAAACGATTAAATTCAATAGAAAAGTTTAAATCCCAAGTGAAATCGTTTCTGCTGCATAACTGTTTCTATACAATTAGAGACTACACTGAGCATCACAAGAAAAGTAACATTAATTTTAACAATGATATATAATGCATTATTTAGCATTTGGACTATATAAATGTGTATAAACAACCTGTAACAAGTATTGTACTACAGCCTCCGGGTCAATGACCCCCATCTCGATCAGGTTTTTCGTCCAGTTTCCCTGATCCATTGAGCAAATGCTGAGATGGCCCCTTGTTTTGCTTCTGGACATAAACGTAACTTCATTTTCTGTGCACGTCTTCTAGAATTCAGTGGGAAATACAATTATTCAAATTAATGTTTCCATGTTTGCGACCCACGCGTCGGTTTCAAGCCGTAAGGCCAGCACCCGACCTGAGACGTCTTGGGGGTGGCGAACACAATTCGCCGGATGGTCAGCTAGCTCAGTAAGACGTCCCAGTGTGGACACAAATAATAAAAAAAAGAAGAATAGGGGGGGTCAGGGTCGTGAAGAACGTTTTGGATTGGATGCAAATTACTAAAAACTCGAGTTAGAATCACTTTTCACTTATTTTAGTATATTCTAGAAAATTGCTGCTGTGACAATTACATGAAATGACACTCAAAAAAATCAAATACAGAATAACTATGACTGGCTGGAAGAAAAAACCCAACACACACTAATGACTCGATACACAACTTCTTACTCTCATTTATAACACAAATTTTCAATGAACACACTTTCAGCAATACTGAGAATCGTTAAAAAATATTACTTTATACAAAAGAAAACAAATTGAGAATCAAAGCTAGTAATTCTGAATTAACACTGCTTTAAAATGAAATACTCTCTCTCTCTCTCTAAAAATTCAGAGAATAATTAATATTGGAATTCGTCTCTTACTCAGACTCTTATTCACTAATTTACAATTTTACATTTTCGAATCCTTTTAAAAGAAAAGATTGATTCTGTCCTCACGTGCTAGAAATAGGAAACAAATGTACTTTTACTTTCTTTATCTTTAAGTATAGCAAATATGTTACTCTCCCCTCTTTCTACGTAAAGAATTCAGAATAAGCTTTCTGTTTAAAATGAATTACTCCTTTCAATATAAAAACAGTTCATTTGGCACGACCTTACTTTTATTCTTCTCGGCCGCGTCGGGAAATCCGCTGCGCTTTCTGCTACCCTTTCCTCGGTGTTGTTGGTGGCCTTGGAGCGTCGGAGCTTGGGTTGAAATTCAGTCGCCCACCAGAAACGCGTTCTCCGTCTCGTACAAGGTTTATATTCTTTCGTACTCTCATATAAATTTTAATTGACTTCCAATTATGACTTAATAACCAACTGGATATTCAGAGTGTTGAATTAAATCCAGAGATCAACCTTTTTATACGAGCACACAAAATTTAAGAGAGCAAATAATAAAACTGGAAAGAAGAAATGAATGCAACTATTAATTTACTGCCACATGTTCAAAACCTCCTCTCCCTTCTTTCTCCTATTATAAATGCACAAGTCTCTTATTATCTTTCTCTCAAGATTACGTTCAAATTAATTTATAATGGGATATTTACCTCTTCTTATCTTCCTGAAGAGTTTTATAAAAGATGCCGATCTGAAGTCCGCTGCAATATGAATCCCTGGCGTGTCGTTGTCGGTACGTCTGCACAGTTCAGCTGCTAACCTCAGAAAGAACTTTTTCTTTCGTCTGACTACCGGTCTCGCACGATCTATTGTGGCGATCTCTATTGACCTAATTTTCAGTTAGCATTCTTTCGTATTCTTCCTCGTTGGCGCGCGTTCGAACTGTTCATTTCTCTCGCTCTCTTAGGTTTCATGTGACACGTTTTCGAAGCAGTTAAGAAAACGGACGGTCACAATATGTGTTTAAACTATGTAAAAGTGTTTGAAAGTCCTACTGAAACTATTAATAAAAAATGCGTCCATGATAAATTCCAATTGCAATTAATAAGCATTAATTTTTTCATCCCGGGAATCGTTTCACCAGGCATGGTGGGATTGAACAGGATTGAGCAGAGCTAGGCCAGGCTTGGGGCGGTTCTAGGCTCAAGTGAAAGGGCGCAGAGGGGAAGAGCCAGGCCTGGGAGAACAGGAGTGTCAGGGACGGAGTGGGAAGGGACAGAAAGGGTGGGGAGAGGCCATGCGGAGGCGTGTGGATGATTGAGAGACCGAGGGGGGCAGAGGGCAGTAAGGGGGTAAGGGTAGGCAGGGTTGGGAGGGGCTGGGCAGCTTGAGAGAGGCAGAGCGAGTCAGATAGATGGTGCCTGGTGAACCACGCAAGTGCAAGAGAGAAATGAGCAAACCTATGTCAGGCAGGTCGGAGAGACCATCGAAGATATATTCTCGAGTATCTTGGAGTTTGAGGTTGGACGCAAGAGAGCGAATACGGGATGCTCCAGGTGTCATCTGAAAAGACACCGCAGAGCACGGCTAGGAGGGCAAGGCGTCACCAGGGAAGATCGTGAGAATAAGATCACAGGAGAGAGAAGGGGGTCTGGCGACGTAGAGTGGAGTCGGATAAGGCCTGAAAGGACAGCGAGGGGCAGCGGTGAGAAGTTGAGAGTGTAATGAAGGAGTGAAGCAAATCCGTGACTGAAGATCCATGCACGATTTCACAGGCAGGGCCGAGCGGAGAGCGAACAAAAAGGGAGGAATACCACAGGGATTGAGGCTGGGTGCTCATGAGATAATGTTGGAGGCTCCAGGCGCTGACGTAGCAGGGCAGGGCGCAGAGGGACAGAGAGACAAGGTGGCGCAGATGGACAAGTCAACATGTAATGCCAGACAAGACTGAGCAAAACTGGGCCAGGAACGTCCGAGCGTCCATGAAGAGAAAAGGTGGAGTACCCCAGGGACTGAGGCTGGAAAAGGAAAAGCGAACGTGGGATTTTCGAATCGCCGTCTAGAAGATCGAGGCAGGACAAGGCGAGGAGCGGTTGAGAGGGGCCAGAGAGGCGAGACGAGGCAGGCGCGGAGTGGCAGGGGGTGCGGAGGGGCGGGGCGGGGCGGATGTGGGCGGGCGGCGCCGCGCGCTTTCTGCATGGGCGATTTCGTTAATGTTAATGGCGGCCGCGGCGGCTTGCGCGGCTCCGGCCCTTCTCGATCCTCCTCCTCGTCTGAATAACAAAGGTTGTTATGTAAAGGAGTAAATACCGGGAGCTAGTTGTTTTATGAAAAGAAATGCAAATGAACATTTCCTGAAAGAAAATTAAGACTCTGCATTCGTTTAAGGATCCGCGTTTAAACCCAGCAGAGGCCCGAGCAATTTCCAGCCAAGGACGCGTCCACTCCTGGCGAAAATCGTTTGCAGATTCCGGGCGTTTTGTAGAACCGCGGAAAATAGTCTTTAGTATGCCGATTATTCAAATTTCATTTTCCCGTTTTTACATATTTAAACCGTCGTAAAAGAATTGGAAAGCAATATCTCAGTTTTTGTGAAGAGAAATTGAAAAATAGCCCAGTCCATAAAGACAAACGCGAATTCTTTTAAAGGTATTGTTGTCGAACACATGAATAAATGAACAATAATTCTAACTTAAATTGTGTTCCAGGTACCATACGCAATAAGTCCATTATAGGAAATATAGTGCTATTTGAATCTGATAGTCGGAATTAATTATACATTACAACCTTCATAAATGATATCCTACACGTTAAATAATCCGTATATTGAAAAATGATACCGTACAAATGATAATGCCATATGTATCTAAAAGAACGTTTATTGGTATTATTTTATTATTGGAAAAATCAGTCACATGTGACCTTATAATTACAAATGTGTCAGTCCTAACCGACATGTCAACCACAGCTTCAAGTCGTATGACTATTGAAAGCGAGAATACATCACAAGAGGCACATTGGCGTTTTCTGCGTGTGCAGACAAGAACAGTTTTCTTTGAATAGCCTGATTAGGTATGAAACTCGTTATATATTAAAATAATAATAATATAAATAATAATGTAATAATATTAATAAAAATAATGGTAATAATTATAATAATAATAATAATAATAATAATAATAATAATAATAATAATAATAATAATAATAATAATAATAATAATAATAATAATAATAATTAGAATTGTGTTATGTCGTCATAAAACAACAACCAATCAACGAGACACAATCCTGAGAAAATTTGAAGGATGAAGATTATTATCCCTGAAGGAAATATGTCACCGGCAAATAGTTGCCCCGAGAAAATATTACTGTGTTAAAAGAGTAGCATCCATGCTTGATAGATAGCGTGAAAGTAGATGCTTGCAGCCCTTCAGTTCTTGGCTAGCTACGTAAATTATAAAATGTTGTTTGCAGCAGAAAAAAATGTCTGTCTCGTGTTTGTGGGAAATAAGGATCGTGGACCAGCAAATATTGGCTCTTCTGAAACGAAACACGTGAAAACGGAAGCTCCTTTCTACCTCGTGTCATGATGTCAGCTGTCATAACTCATAAGCAAAGACACATTGACTATGAGGACATAGTCGCCACAATACGTACGAGAAACTGTGGATTAACACAAAAAAATAGCACTTTTCAGTGAAAATCCAAATAGTTCTATTGTTATTGTATTTTTTCAGTCGTCCTGAATATCTAACAAAACCATTGATATCATTCACTTTGCTTAGTTTTCCATCACCTTATGTGTAAATTCTAAATTAGTAATATAGATAACAATTGCAATACAAAAATTTCATTTTGAACTGAAATATTCATAATTAAGCAAATTTAAACTGTCAATCCAAAGTGGCATCAGCCGAGGGCGGACTGGTGCCCCCAACCGAACCACGCATCTATCGCAATGGTTACCACACACGCACGGGGGCTCGGATTACCTATAGAACGATTTTCCTGAGGATGAGCCAAAGTGACAGTTCGCGAAAACAAGTGAACATCGCATGTATTTCAGAGAAGTATCCCTTCGCCGCGACAGCTGTTCAGCTACGCTCCTTAGTAAAGTGCTAATGGTTCCTGTGAAAACATCCATATGAAGAAGTCTAAGAGTTTTGCGGTGGTAAATGCACGTACGTGAGTCCAGGAAATATTTAAATTTAATTACGTATGTGGAAAATCTCTCACAATCAGTAAAAGAAAACTGCCACGAATGTAAATAGAAAGAAAATGGTTTTAAGTCGGAAACACGTGCACCGGTACGCATCTCGCATTCAAGTCTCGGTTTTAAAGTAAACATAATATTTATCACACAAAAAGTGAATTCAATGTAATATATAAAGAAAAAAGAATTTTTACAGAAGAGCACATTACACTGTACTTCCTAATATCAATTATTTCTCGCGACGCACTATGTTTTTGTCGGACAAGGACACCACAAAAGTAAGTGTTGAAGCCATTTACAGGTTAGCCAACTGGAAACGAACGAATGCGGGAAGGGAGTCTAATGAGCTGAAGGGCACAACGACTACCGAACCTATGTTGCCAGCACTAGCTGTCACTTTGGCTCACCCTTAGGAAAATCGCTCTATACTGTCCTACTGCTCAACTTCTCTTCCTAGCGGTGCTTTGGAAGATGGCGGCGCGTCATTTGAAAGCACGCCGAGCGCGTCGATGTCGACTCCAGAGAGCGCTCGACGTCGCCTTGGCACTGTTGTGGAACTAACGCTAACGGGCGGCGCATAAAAGGGTTCGTTTACGGAACGGCCGCGCCCCGCATGCTGTGGATGCGCGCGTCGGAAGACGAGTCAAGCGTTGGGGGGGGGGGGGCGCAGCCAATGAACGGTTCCGCTCCGTAAACGCCCGGCCACGACGGTTGACCACGGGAGAAAGCGCGCGGAGGACGGGCGGTTCGCTTCGCGGGCTTTCCAGTGCTTTGTGAAACGATGACGCCTACTTGCCAAACGCAATCTTCTTTTTCTCCTTCCATTGCTTCTTATGCTACCTCTAATACTATTTCCGTTCTTCCGCTTCCTCGTGGTACAATTTTGTTTCTTCGCTCTTTCTCATTACTCTCGTTCATCAACTTTATTTCTTTTTCTTCTTCAATCTTTTTATTGTTATTCTTTTCCTTTTCTCTCATCTTCCCGTTTCTTCTTATTTCTCCTCCTTTTCCTACCCTCCCCTTCCTCTCCTGTTGCTTTCTCATTACTCTCGTTCATCAACTTTATTTCTTTTTCTTCTTCAATCTTTTTATTGTTATTCTTTTCCTTTTCTCTCATCTTCCCGTTTCTTCTTATTTCTCCTCCTTTTCCTACCCTCCCCCTTCCTCTCATTGATCATAAAAATTTAGTTTGGTACAGCTACATTTGTTTACGACTTTTGCTAATATGCACAAAGATCACCTGTAAAGCTGTTCTTCTGGGTTATTCTCTAATCCTAATAGATCATTCTTAATTATTTCCAAAACTACTGTCGCAAACTCTTCCACAGCTACATTTGATCCTTCCCCGTATTTGCTTAACACTTCCATATTTTTCTCCCCTACTTTTTGAAGAGAATAAAACTCCACAAACTCAGTCTACTTTGGTTTACTTTCACTTCTGCAATTGCTCTGTTAAATCGTTTCGTATGAAAATCTAATGAAACATTAAAATCAGACTGTTAGTTAAGTGAAACAAGAATAACTTCTGGATCACATTCATTTAAAAATCGGTATTTATACACTTAAGAACGTGAAAGTTAGAAGTCGAACTTTGATTCACTCTCTAACATTACTCACAGTTTTGTTTTCTCCGTATTCACTTGAAATTCTTCAAATTTAATAAGTTCCAATGCAATACTGTTTCTAGATTTTTGCAAATTTGTATTTAAAAATATGGTAATAAGCCTTTCAGAAAACGTAAAATGAAATATGCCGCGCGATTCAGTCTTTTGTTCAAATTAACTTCACTTGTTTACTTAAAGATTTCAACATCAGTGTTGCCAACATCTTGAAAGAAAATTATGGCGTATTGATTGAAAAAGTCTTTGTGTACTGGAGTTTAATCAACTCCACCTACATAGATATATTTAGGTGGCGTTGGTTTAATTCCCGGCTTGCACACTAAGACCGCAGCGCCAAAACACGCAAAAACACGTTTTTTAAAGTTTATTCTGAATGTTGTGGTCGGATATGAAAAAAAATTATCAAGCAGTTCCCCATCAGAAAACCAAGAAGCCTTGAATGACACTTCATATGTCTCGATTGGTGCTCGGGGACTGGTCTAGCCATGAGTGACTGAAATATGCACAAACGCACATCTGCAAATCTGCACACTGGAGGAGTTACTCAAATACTGAATAGGGATGTAGCATTTGCAAAGGGGGTATTCCTTCCAATATTATATGTATCGAAGGCACTTCTTCAAATGGAATATTATTTCAATATTATTTCTACATGTGAAAAGTTGAATAGCGTTTTTTGGATAAAAAAATATGAAAACTAATAACGACCGTAATTCATATTATAATTAGAGAGCTGACCTTGTGTACGATGAAAATGGCCGCTTTACAAAAATGTGTGATTTACTATTAATAGCATAGAAGTATTTCAATTAAAAATTGGCAGAATAATACACGTCAGTTGCATTTGTCGCTGTCCGTATCCAAAAACTGCGCTAACTAACGCACTTTTTACACATCATGCAATGGCTGTTTCAGTACTTTATAATTGCACGTAGCCTCTCTCATTCGACATCGATTCGTTCAAAATCTCAGCTAGCACTAGACTTCCCGCATATCCCGGTCCATAAGCGGGACAATACCCGGCTTCAGCCCGATTGCTCTGACGTCAGCCCCATATCGCAATCCGCGCTGCCGCAACCGGCAACGCGCAATTGGTCACAATTTCACGCGCGGATATTGATTCCCAACTTAACGAATTAAAACCAATTCTATTTCCAGACAAATCTCCGACATAATTGAAACCGCGACGCGGAACAATTAACTACGGCGCATGGAACGCCCAATTCCCCACAACGCTGGGGACTGGGGTGGCGATAACACGCAGAAGGAATCCGTTGTTTTTTCGAACAATAAACGACGATGGGTCTCACGGGTGCCCCACGTTTTTCGGTTTCCCGGAGTTTATTAGAAACGTGCAAGAATTTGGAATTGGTTTTCACCATTGATTGACAATCGGAAGGGAGTAACTCAATGAATCAGGCTGTGTAAGTCATTTTAAATTCTAAACAACTAATCCCGTTTGTAATTACGGAGGAAGCTAATCGCTGAAGTAGTCAGATAATTTTGGAACAAATAACCTAATAGCTCAAGGTAGAATTACGATTTTTGGTTTGTGACAATTCATTAAAACAACTGCTACAATTTTGAATTGGTTTTCACCATTTAATGGTATTTGGAATAAAGATTTAATTAAATGTGTGAACGTACAATAGGTTAAAATCTTTAAACAACTAACTCCATCTTTACGGAGGCCTTAATTACCGTTATGTTTTTGGAACTCTGTGTTAAAAAATGGTATATTAATAAAACGAAGAAAATTCGTTGTTTATTTATGTACTTATTTATTTATATATTTAATTATTTATTTATTTATGTATTTATTTATTTATTTATTTATGGAAAACGACGATCCATTTCACTAGTTGCCCTGTCTTCTGTTTTTTTTGAGTACATTTGAGAAGTGCAATAATTTTGAATTTATTTTCGCAGTTGGTTGGCGTTGAAGGTGATATACAATTGAATCTATTCCAGATATCCAATCTGAAAGAAAAAAATCGAGATTTTCGCAATTACCTAAATATTTTTACTTGTCGTTATTTAAATTTCTGCAAACACAGAATTTACAATAGATAAAATATAATGAATAAAATTCTAGATATTTGATAAAACATTGTTTGAATTACCGATTATATAATTATATAATTGTATTTAATTAAGAATCAATAAAAATCTTGAACAAGAAATCATGAAAATATATATTTAAATTATTATTGCAAGTATTTACCGTAGATGTGTAATGACAAACATTAGGTCGAATATTAATGTACTGGAATGAACTATACAAATGAAAATCTGAGCGCTTTTAAGGGATTCCCTCTGATTTGAGAATTCGGAAGAAGAATTCAATTCTCATTTTTGTCAGACGTTCTAATCCGCGAGAGTAATATATCTCGTTGTATGTCTATATATGTGAAAACAATTTTTTGAAATATTAGTCTGGAATTTCATAACAGATTTTAAGTTTTGGTGTTGTTAATTTACATTTTCAAGAATTATTTTAATATATTTTCAAGAAATAAAATGAGACTGATTATATCACGAATTAATATTTTCAAAGACTTTATTATTAATTATTATTATTATTATTATTATATTATTATTATTATCATTATTGCATGGACTTTTCGTCATCGAGCATTCAATCATGAAAAGAGAATCATTCCAAACGAAGAGAGAGTATAACCAAAATGAAAATTAAAAGCACGATAGATTCAGATGCGAGTTATTAAATTAATATTTGTTCCGAAACAGCTTACGTAGGTCACAGAAAATAAATGCAAAAATAGGAACTGTGCATGTCGCAAGAAAAGCTGCATGGCAGAATACACAAGAGAGTGATGTACTATATTGTAAATTTTAATTTAAAATGGATAACATTTTGAGCTGAGTTAAAGTAAATTAGTCGTCGGTAATACTAGTATAAGATCATGTGATGGGAGAGATCGGAAACATGTTGGGTTTACAAAATCAATCTAAAATGAGAATGAAAATTTTACTAATTAATATTACTGACACACATTGTTCATTCTCCGTAGTGTGCAAAAGTAATAAGAATTTCCGGGAGGACCAATAGCATAACCAAATGAAATTAAAAACAATATCTACAATGGAGAAGGATACCATCGTTTTTCATTCGGCTCTTTTAGCGGAATCAATATGATCGTATTCAGTTTCTAACGTTGGTCATTTTTGTAATCTCTATTACAAAGTTTGTTGTAGTATGAGATAAAAATAAACTTTTGGGTGAACTGATCATGTAGGTTTTCGAGGAAATGGTCTTGTTGAATGCAAAGGCTCAACTGCTCCGATGAGCAAGCCTGCGTAAATCTGATAAACAAATTGAACTTCACATGCTACGAAGTCCTCAATATGCAAGGTGAGAATTTCACGCTCTGACTACCATTCGTGGTATTTACGATGCCCAAATAAGATAATCCAGGGCACAACTTGCTTGGGGTACGCCGTCACACTAAGCCAAATATTCCAGTCTGCATCTTGACTGTTAGGCCGATTTACAAGACGTGCAACCCGCTTCTTCATTGCACCGAGCACCTGACGCTACGTCAACGGCCGTGTGCCTTCGGCGTTCGCCCGCTGCCTTCGGAGTTCTTCGCGAAGCATCCAACCGCGCTTCGTTCATTACGGCTGCTTCCGGGGCGGCAGGTGCAGCCCCCTCCCCACGCCCCTCCCCCGCCCAGCTCCGCTCGCGTGGAAAACGCAACAACTCGCGGCCGCGCACGCGCACGAGCACGAGCACGCCCCTCTTCACCAGGCACCAACCCACTCCGCCCCTCGGCCCACGCCCGCACGACCTCCACCCCGGCAACCACCGCCGCCGCCTCCGCCGTCGCCGTTCCCTGACCGTTACCATCCGGCTTCACCTCCATCTGCCGCCGTTCATTATCCGCGTCATGCCTCTTGTTTCTCGCTTCATGCCCTCTCTACGTGCCCATTCCCTCCTTCCGTCCCCCGCTTCCCAATCCCCATTTCCCATCCCCCCACATTCTATCCCTCGTTTCCCCTCCACCACTTCCGGTACCTACCCTTCCCGTCACGTCCCTCCACTTCACGTCCCTCCACTTCACGTCTTTCCATTTCTCGTTCCTCATTTTCCTCTCTCTCCACTTCACGTCTCTCCTTGTTTTTCACTACCTCCCACACCTCGTCACCAACCTTCCTGCCACCATGTGTCTCTCGACTTCGTCTTGTACTTCCATGCCCCAACCCCCACCCCGACCCCCACTACCACTGCCTTTCTCCCACCCAACCTTCCCTCGCCCCGTCCTTCAGTCTGCCACGAGCCTTCGCGTGCGCACTGCACTTTCTTCGTGCGCCTTCACTCCACATCTCCCGGGCTGTCCGCGTAAAACACGTCTCGTAACGGCAAGCTGACTTTTCTTCTGGATAAACACAAAGTATAAATACAAGTTCCCCCAAAACATCGCTGTTAAACGTGGGTAATGGTTCAATGATTTACAGGAATGCAGAATTATATCTGAGTAAGCCTTTATACGAGTATACAAAAGAGGGGATTGGAATTTCAGTAGTGAGGTACGTACGGTAATTCTTTAGGGAGGTGAAAATCTTCGAGCCTTTGGAACCCTTATTGTTTGTTGTCTTTTTTCAGAAATTTACTAGTATAAATTTCTCAATGTAACGTATTACTTACTGAGAATTTCCGAATCTCCTAATGGGAATATTGATACTTACTACAAGTCAAAAACCTCTCATGAACTGTGTTGAAGAAAAATATACTACTCTGTTAAATTTGTTGTTTTCTCATTTAAATAATTAATATTGATTTGATTGGTATTTATTTGCGATGGCTAACAAATTGTAAACGTACCAGACAAATTTCGATTGTAAAGCTACCTGACATGTGGATGTTAATTAAAACTTTCAGTGGTGAAATATTAAATATACTGCCATTGTTAAGACTTGTTGCATATGGGATTAAGGGTCTGCAGAAAAATGGCCGTTTAATACTGCAGGGAGATAGTACATTTTGCACCGAGGCTCTCTTAGCCTTCTTTCTTATCTCGACAGTAATCAGGATGAACAGGGCATCTGGGGAACTGAATGTGAACAATTCACGAAAAGTGACTAACTCAAGGGAAACGTAACTTCACGGAATTGCTCTAGAGGGCGTACTTAGTTCTAGTAAGATACTGTTTCATTTGCAGTTTGAATAAACAATGTATTAATAGGCGCATATTAGACAACAGGTATATAAACAAATAACATATCTTTTGTTTCCTAATTCAGGACTAAATTTTTTGAAGTTAATATAACTAATTATTCAATAACGCATTTTGCTTCAAATACTAGCGTTCCCTTCATTACGCCAATTTTTTTTGAGCTGAAATTTTTTTATTTCTTAAAGACTATTCTTTATGAAATAAAAATTTTCAGCTCAAAAAAAGTTGTGGATAGCTTGTGGGAATTGCTAGTATTTGAAGCAATATGCATTATTGAATAACTAGTTTTATTAACTTTAAAAAATTAAGTCCTGAATTAGGAAATATATATTGGCCTATGTCCTATATATTGGGTAAAATACTTAAAAAATTATTTTTTCTGTCAATAAGGCTTTATGGAAAAAATTACACATTGCGTATGTGCCGAGGTGAGCATTGACTCGAAATTTCTGACTCTGAAATACAGATACACATTAATAATCATACCCATTTATTTTCATAAAAAATAATAACTTTCTTATATTAAGGACAACTTTTATTTGTTGTAACCATATTTTACAAGAACCAGTAAACGTATTTCAGATGATTACTAACGTTTTTTTAAACCATTGAAAATGGATATTCATGAAACAAATCTTTCTTTTGTTTTAACGCAGGTTTACTTCAGATTTGAGCAAGCTACAAATGTGTATCCGTTGCACCCTGGTAATTTGAGTTCACAATTTTTTACTTTCTCACTCTTACTTACGCCATATAGAGAAAGTATTGTAATGCTGCGGTAAAAAACGGTGAAATTTCGACACAAAACCCCTATTGCTGAGGCCTGGTAACGGAAATGTGGGTAAATATTTGCCCTGTATATAGTATATTACTTCCTCTAACACATTGTTTAGTCAGAATCAATGTTTTCTGGGCCGATGCCGAAAAAATTGATTGACGGCAAAACGTCTGTCAACTCTAGCGCCTAAACCGATCAGCCGATTTTTTTTCGAAATTGATATTCCCCAATCATTTGGCTGACGCCACGTTCCTTAGAATTTCAAATCTATATTTTAATTTTGCGAGGTACTTAACATGAAGCTCCTGAGACATTTTTTCGAAATTTTCAAAAATGGGTCCAATGTTTTTATTAAATTTTGTTGGTTTTTAAAAACCGATTTTGAAATTAGATCATGTAAAATTGTTCTAGAATATGAGTACGTTTTGCGTAATTTTTGGTGAATAGAGACTCAAATAACATCTAACGAACATCAAACATAACCTTATAACTCTTTTTCCACATCCGTAAAAGCCACACACGATGCCAAATCCGATGTTTTTTACACTCGTTGAGCTCATAGAAGTACATATCACATTAAAAAAATTGGAATTGCTCATTCACACTGAAACATCAACGTATAGTTTTTACAGAACCAAGAATCTAGCGAGTCTCATCGTAAGGATGCCCTTTGATCGTCACGAGTACGTTGAGATCACATACGGACATTCTATGGTCCAATTTCTAAACCGAGCCCTAGAAAGACATTTAATGAAACACCAAATAAGGACGCCAGAGAATGTACTGTTCTTTGGTTTTTCTAAAGGCGATTCGAAGATCGCTTGGCACACGTGCATAGCGACGCATGGAAAGGTTAATAGCCTGAAAATAAAATCATAATGGACACTATTCAGCTAGTAGTACAATATTTTAGTATAATGAGAGTAATCTAAAAGCATAACTAGGTGTTTTTTAAATAAATCAGATTATAGGAAGAAATTTATTAACACAGTCCATATAAATAATTTGAAAGTACTTTTTTGTAAATGGATGTCCACTCTGTAAATGGATGTCCATTAATTCTGTAGTGATACGAGCGATTCTTTACATCCAAAAGGAAGGATAAATCTTACACCTTTGCTCCACAGATAATACTGTGGCGATTGGCCATTGTGTACCACTTGTAATTATAGAGATGATCAAGACGAGTAAATTAATATGAGAGATAAATGAGTGCATGTAATATGACTGTTCAAATATGATACGTCGAAGGCGGACGATACAAGTCAACCATGAGGAGCCATGATGAAAACACCCATTAGTTACGCGGAGCACAAATCCGTTCAGCTCCGCCTACGCTGCTCGAAGCTTCTGCGTTATCGACGCAGATTTGTAAATATTGAGAAAAGAACTTGTGCATGTGTTAAAAAATTTACAGATGAGGCTGTGAACCTGGAAATTCAAGTCCAAAACTTCACTGAGCGGCTTTGTAGCCTTCTAATTAGTTTAATATTTGATGGATTCCTTGAAGTTCAATTATTCCTTCAATTATTGAAGGATCATTTCCTACTCCAGAAACGTAATGGATGGGATGTTTTCATTGTAATTGACATTTACGTCGTATACTTCGTCATGTCGACTTTCATTGCTTTTCAGATATAGTATTTCAAAATTAATTTAATTGTATTTTCCCTTCATGACATCCGTTAATGCACCCTATGTAATAAACTCACATTCGACCATGATCGAATGCAAAATCAATCATCCAATTATTAGAACATCTCAGAAAATTGCAAAGAAACTGGCGTTTATACTGAAGTTAAAACGCGTCATCAATACCCATCTTAAAATTTACAATTGTTCAATTAATCTGAAAGTTCCCAGGATACATTACAGACTTTCTACTACTATTTCTCAGAATATACTTTCGTGCGCCAAGTTTAGAACACTACGAAACGTAGACCCGCGTTCTGAATATTCTGAAGAATATGAAATCAGTCGAATATTCGGAAGGAATGTTGGGGGTTTTATAGCTGCTCTTTTATAGGTCGACTCACAGGGCTTCCCCCTCTTGCCGTCCCCATTATAAATTCAAATATCCAGGCATTTCGTTAGATGTCGGCTGACGAATTAATTACGGTAATTCATTTTTATGCAACTCTGTGCATTAACGTGATTACATTATAAATAATTTTAACGCTCCATATATTCCCACTGATACGCCGGCTTCGTAATCGCATTACGCGTCCTAATGTGTGCAGGCTGTTTACTTTTCGCGCCACAGTTTCATTAGCCCCAGTGCGCGGCGAATCCCAATGAAATAAATAAATAGCGGCCGAATCGGAATTTGGGAGTTCGCGGAAACCCACTGTTCACTGAAGTGGCTAGAGGTAAATCCCAAACGGGATCCGCAATTACTCGTTCTTTCTTTATGCTAATTCAGATCCCAAAGCCTCTCAAGGATTAGCGTCATTATATTCAGTGGAGCCGGCAATGAGTGTGACTGGATAGCATTGAAAATCAATGATATGGTTGATTAATATGTCTTGATGAAATGGTTGATTTAATAAAGAATAATTTTATGAAAGAGAAATTTCTTACGAGTTTGTAGGTTCAGGCCTAAGTAAGGGCAGTGAAGAAGCTAGTCAGAATTTTAAGATGCCACGATTCACAATTAATCTCTTCAGCCAATTGTGTGAACTGAGTGTTCAGCGTAGTGGTTGGATGGGCCTTTCAGGCTGGATTGACCAAGAATTAGTCGTTTAATAATACAGACCTCAGAATTATCCAAAGTTAGCCTAATTTCATTAAGATGGATCGACGATTTCCCTTGAATTTGTAAAAAGCGGGAGGAAAATGACGAAGATTTATTGTTAGGGAGCAGGCAGGTACGCTCCCTCATCTTCTTCTTCTTTTTCATGCCGGTTTCTTAACCGCTACTTCGGTTTTCTAATCCTCTTTTCGAGTCTTTTCTGTTCTTCCAGGAATCAGGAGGTAATTCCCACTTCTCGATTATCTTTCTAATCTGGTCGTTTCACCCTGGTCTTGGTCTTATTCGTTTTCTCCTTTCACTTGGTTGCCATTCTAATGATCTCTGTACATATCCAAACCAAGTGAGTTGTTTCGTTTCAATTTCCTCTATAATATCATGTTGCAGATTCATTATCTCCTTAACCCGTTCATTTCTAATTCTTTCCCTTCTAGATATTACTGCCGCTCTTCTAAGGAAATCCATTTCCAGGGCTCTCAATTGTATTGTCTGTTGCTCTGGAAGTTGTCATATTTCTGCTCATATAATGTAACACTTACAATCATACATTTATATATACTAATTTTCGTTTTCTTGCTTGTATTTGGATCCCAGATCACTGAAATTAGGGCTCCTAAAATGTTTCTTCTTTTAATGAGTCTGGTTTCACATTCCTTTCCATAAAAACCCTGTTTCTCTATTGTTGTTCCCAATTACTTTAAGTCCTCTGCTGTTCTTACTATTTCTCCGGTTTCCATAGTCAATACGTCATGTGTATTGTATGGTGTTCAGTTACTGTTGAGGCTTAATCCCCATTTCTCATAATCTTCTTTTATTTTCGTAGTCAAATACTCAATATCTTCCTGTTCTTGCGCCATCAGGACGTGATCAACAGCGAATTGTAAGGTATAGAGTGTTGTGTTATCATCAAGTTGTATTCCCATCCCAGCACATTTTCTTTTCCATACCTGTAACACCCCATTAACATATTTTAAAGAGGGTAGGTGACAAACCGCATTTTTGCCGTAGCCGTTTTGATATAGGAAATGTTTGGGTCAGCTGTTTTCCTATTTTCACTTTTCCCTTTTGATCTATATACAATTCCTTCACCGCATTTATTAATATTTATTTACATTACTATTATTCATAACATTCCATAACCATATGACTGGCACACTGGCATTTGCTATATCAAGGAAGACCATATGAAGTTTTGTCGTTGTTTGCCATTCCTTTTGCATCACCTGGGACAGACAAAACAGGTTATCTATACAAGATCAGCCCGCCCTAAAACAACTTTGTTCATCTTCGTACTCCTTGTATTCCTCTTCTATTAATTCTCTTAACATTCTTCCTTATATCTTACTGAATGTGTTTGTCACTGCTATCCCTCTTTAATATTTACACGTCTTTCCTTCCTTTCTAATGAATTGGTGTTATATAAGCCATTTTACAGTCTTCTGGTATATCGCCTATATTATACACCTATTAATTAGCTTCATCATCCGCACTAGCTTTGGTGTTCCATTCTTGAGCAATTCGCTTGGGATTTCTCCTGGACCCGGAGCCTTACCGCCTTTCATTTTTTTTTTGATACATCTCTTAACCCTCTCTTCGGTTACTGTAATTTCTCTGGTCGGAGATATTTTTCCCTTTTTGTGGTTCCAAGAAAATCTTATCTTCCTTCACTTTATAATTTTCTAAAGTACTCTTCCCATTTACTTAAAGATATACTTTGTATGCGGACTTTTTGTATTTGGGGAGATTTGACCTGTTTTATGAACTTCCAAATTTCGCAGGTTTTAGCTCCACCTATGTACTTCTTGACATTTACGCTCTCATGATTGTTGTTTTTCTTTCCTTATCATGTTTCTAAGTCGGTTTCGTTGGATATTATATTCCTTCATACTTTCCGCTTTCTTAACCATTTTTTGTATTTCATCTTCTTCTTCTCTATTTCCCACTCCAGGTCTTGAGTAATCCAATGGCTCCTCCCTCTCTTTTTTTTTATTTAAAGGTATTTCTCCAATTGCTTCATTTACTATTTATTTTCCTCTCACTCATCTTCTCTCTTAGCGACTATCAC
>BLKR01016664.1:0-22677 GCA_011170035.1 Teleogryllus occipitalis | reverse complement strand
CGTGGAGGCTTTCAGGGCGTCGTTTTCCGGGCGGGAGCCACAGCGCCCCAGGGACTCGACGCCGGGTGGACCATCCGAAATCCTATCGCCGTAAGTCAGCCCGATCAATAGACACGGGGTTAGGAGAGAGCTTACAGCCATCGCGGCTCTATTGTGTCTAGAACAATGTTAAGTACCCTTAGCGCTACTCCATTAGGGAAAATTAGGTTATACGTGCTCCAAGGAGTCACAACTTACAGTGGGGGGACGGTTTATACTACCTTTCGCCAATTCCTGCGATGACGTCTTTATAGGCTGTCATTGGAACGTTCATCCTAACGTCAGACTTTTAGCAGAGTTTAATTTCTCCCGCTGTATTTCTATATTTGTTAGTAGATAGAGAAAACGTACGAAAACAATGAGGCGAAATTGAAAATGCGTAATGATCAGATTTAATTGAATTTCCTTTTAATGCACTTCATTAGCAAAGTATAGAAGGTATTAATTCAAACGGATCTGATTACTTATCTCTCCTCAAATCTCGTTCGTGTAAATTTTGCTTTTCGCGTTCTATTTTCCTCCTTTCTCTTGAACTGATATATACAATCAGTAACTTTTTTCTCAGATTTTTGTTTGAACTGTTTCAAGCTCATCTTAACTAACCCCTCGCAGAACAGCTGGTTAAATGTATACATTGCATAAGTTGGTCTTTTTTACCTCATTCTCATTGTACTACAGTAAGTTTTGAAGTTATTAAATCACGTTATTCTACATACCGATTCTTTATTTCTGTATTCTTGTTTAGAAGATAAATTAGATCAGAAACCTTTAACAATTATCATGTAGTATTATATGAACTTTACTTTTAATTAAATACATTTTTATAATTATGCATAGAAAACAGGCATTTAAATCCTTCTAAAATATTGCTCTTATGATTTTAAATACCTTATTAATTAATTTTAATAAATATAAACACAAAAACAGAAAGAAAAAGTTCACTTAGTAAACAATTATTCCTTAGTGCTGCCTATTGGTTCTCACAGAAACGTGATTCGTATCTAGCATACAAGTCACGATTTCCGCGTGCGATTAAAATAACATATTAATGAATTAATTACATGCTTTCAAAAGTGCAAACTATAAATATTTTTTACTTATTACAGTGTTTCGAATAAATTGCTTTTTATCTTCCGTAAACATCTAAAATTCTACCTTAAATTCTACATTTTTACGGCGTGTCTCAACAGTAGCACTCCGGAGGACCCAGCCTTAAATTAGGCCCCAGACACACGGGGCGCGGGTCCACGCGCCACCTTCGCTCGCTTCCCGTCGATACATATGTAGGTGAGGTTTTTGCAGGGGCTTTTTCTGGTCCGGATTAAGGGCGATTGTGCCCTCCTCGGGCGCCTCCTGGCGAGCGACAAAGGCGGCGCGAGGCGGCGACGTCGCGGCGCATGGCGTCTTTTGTGGCCGCGCGGGCCCGCGCTGTTTATGGCAGGTGAGCAGCGGCGTCCTAAAGCGTCGCGACCGTGGCAAATTCTGTTAGTTTTGGTCAATGGGTTTGGAAGTTGAAGGGGACGGTGTGCTGTCAAGCCCCCCTTTGATGGCCTTTCGCAGCTCGCACGCTGTGTCTGTGTAATGCATTCCAAATACTTTGTCACCGCACGAAATTCGCTTAGTCGCGGTCGAGGTTTCGAGAGGGGCTGGCGGACGCTGTGCGGCGTTTGGACGCACACTACTCCAACAACTATATAAAATTTGAATGTCGGGGCGTGCGCGCAAGGGACGGGGCGACGGTTTTGAGGATGGGTCCTCTCCAACTTTCGTTTTTATCAGTTTAGGAGAAGAGAAGATTGATGTTCTCTTTTGAGTGCTCCCATATCGTCACTGTTTTCTCTGTACTTTACGGAGTTGGGTCGTCCTCAGGGAAAAGGATCTTTTTTTCCCTTCCCTTTCTTTTCTGCGTGGGCATGCACCCTGACGTAGCTCCTCCTACGGCGGCGGACTTTTTCCATTTCAGCTACATGTCTCGATGCTTTGGGGTTGAGTTCCGACAGGGTTGTGGTGATCGTGTTACTGTAATTCTCGCAGAAGGCCAGTAGGGCGGTAGGGAGCGACAACTGTGGAGTCTATTGATTACACCCCCACCCCAATGTTTGCAGAGAGTGAGAGCGAAAGAGAATGCAGAAAAACCGCTGGTGGAGGGTGACTGACCGTGGATTCGAACTCTTTCCCCATTCATTCACGAATGCAGATATGATATCTATTCGATAACGCACGGCAAATATTCTCTTATGCCAGTATTCTCTTATGAAGACACTGAAGGCTGTAATTTACTTTTGGAGTCTTAAAAGATGTTCCTCTGGGAAAGAGAACCTGAATCTATCTGTACAATTCATGACCCAGCACCGCAATATATTTTTTTAGTTTATATAAACTTCAGAGAAAAGGTACAAATATTACAAACATCTTTATAAAGGTGTTGACTGAATTTTGCCTGTTAGTGGTAAGTAAATTTTACATTGAAAATCTCTTAAGAAAATAAACTACTTACTTTTAAATTGCAAAAGTTTTTGCTGAGATGTCTAATTCATTTTCGAAAGTACTACCATCTTGTTGAACTCCATCTTTGCACACTTGTTAGAAAATTAAATAATATTTCTCCCCCCCCCCCGCATTAGATTAAAGTGTTTCGTTTCCAGGTTCATGCGACCACTTTAAAAATGCTTCTCTATTAATATTTGTACACGATTCTGTATCAAAAGAAATCGCAAAAAAATTCCAAATCCTTTCCAAAGCTCTTTAGAAAGAATGATTCTGGGTATGGAAATCCCTTGCCCAGGTAAAACATGCCTGAAATCCTCACCGAGAAATATTACAGTTCCAACCACTGGAACTTTGTTTCAACTTTTATAATAATGTCTCTTAGTAAATGTACTAGTCAAATGTAATGCCTCTTAGTAAATGTGTAGTCAACTGCTGTGTCTGGGATCACCAAGTTAGAGAAATAAAATGTTGAAATAAAAAATGTTTCTAGCTGAATCTTTTAGGAACGTGAAAACGCATTACTCTGCAGACGAGACAACGCTTTTTCAAGCACTGAATTACTTTATTAGATTACAAAGTGTGTATGTATTAAATTAAGAGGAACAGAAACAGCGTTATCAAGGGACAGTGGAGCGAACTACATACTGAAGAGCTTGATCGTTGCTTGCAAAAATTTTCTAATCAAAATTTGATGAAGAAAATGCGTTTGAAAACATGATTATTGCTTCGAAGCAGATTGTTTACTAACATTGACGATCTATAATAGACGTTATGAAAATAGTGTGGTATTTGAAGGTTATTTATAGCAAAGCAAATGATGGGTTTTCATGGCCTTGTCAAGTGAATTGGGGTAGTGTAGAACACCTATTTAAAGGCGTTTATACTACACGTCACTCTGCACGCTTCAAGACACACTTTCAAGACTTTTAGTTACCATGTGCCTTCGTCATCTTTCGTCGGAATATCCCGCGTATACTTTTTTTATTCATTGGTCTCTTCGTAAATCTCTGCCCAGACATTAAGAATTCAATTTTCTCCTGATCTGAAAATCAAGAGGGATATCACATATTTAGAGATGACATTTTTAGAAAATGAAATTCTCAAGTCACAAGCATAAAAGAAAATCGTACAGGTAAGTAATAAAATTAAATAGTGATTTTATTGCTTCCATTTATATACCCCATAAACATGTAAGAACATACGAAATCCCTTCAAACCACATTATTTTATTGCAGAACAATTAAATTATCCTGAAATAACACTCTCGCGAACAAGTATTTTTGGTATGTGCGTAACCTGAAAGAATGAAGCAGTGAAGTTGCAAATCACTGGGGTTTCATTTCCCTAGGATACAACTAATTATTATGCATTAGCTCGAACGCGTTCACTGCTGTCCTAATTGTTTTACTACAAGCGAGTCCACAATGTATAACTGAAATGGATATCCATTGCGTAAATTCTAATTTTCATAACAAAACACTTCATTACGTAAATTAATGAAAGTTCATGTAATCTCTTGTGATATGGCAAATTGGAAGTAATATACCTCAGGAATTTCTGCAACAGAATATAATGACAGTACAATGTCGGGCGTAAAGATCTTCCCTTCTGGAATTCTATTGCAACTAGGTGGTCATGCCACCTAGAAAGTTATTAAATCATTTCAGTAGCTGAAGTATTGATGTAACTGAAGAATCAGTAATATAACACCACACATTTTATTGTCGCAGAAAACTTATTTAAGTAATTACAACTTCTCACGATAATTATAATAACAATTACTATTTCTTAATTCTGAATTAAGTAATGATTGATCTAAGTACGTTTACCTTTGTCAATATTCAACCACTAAACTATAAACTGTTTAGACCAATAACTATTAACTTGACATTGCGTAATATATTACAATCACTTAGCAATAAACGAAAAATGTTTTTTAAGATACAAAATTTACTATAATCCAGCAACCACGCTAGCCCTGACATTCACAAAAGCCAAAAAATACATTTTATAGATCTATGAGAACGTAGTTAGGACGCTGGCGCTCTGGGGGCCTGCGGAACGATCTCTCGCCGGCGCTCCAGCCTTCGCGCCGCGCCGGCCCCCGCCCCGCCCCTCCCCTCCCCTCTTCCTCCCCACCACGCTCTCGCCGCGCGTCGTTTGTCAGCGGTGATAAAACCTCGCGATCGAGTGCCTCCCCGGCTGCCGCTCTCGGCTCCGCCGCCTCCCCGCCAGCTCCCACTTCCCGCCACACGCAAGCGGCTCCTACCACTCGCAAACCCGCGAAATACGCCCGCCTCCACCCACCACCTACTACTTGCCCCCGCCTCACCACACCCGCCATTGGCCCCCAACAACACACTCCTCACCACCCACCAGCCGTGCTATCCGCTCACTCAATACCTGCCTCCCGCAGCACCACCCTGCCCCCGCCACCAGCCACCCGCCTCCCACGACCCGCCACCCGCATGCGGCCTCCATCACCCGCAACCCCCTCAACACCCACATCCACCACCCGCCTCCATCCACGGGTCTCCCGCCACCTGTAACACGCCTCCACAACCCACCGCCCGCTACCCACTACCCGCCGCCCGCCACCGGACACTCAACTCGCCCTCACACCTCCCGCTAACGGGCTCCGACCACCAACCACCCGCCATCCCCTACCCGCCACTCGCCACCTGGCACTCGCTACCGGTTACCCGCCACCCTCAACGCGCCCCTCACCACCTGCCCCTCGCTTCCTGCGACCCACCACCGGCTACCCGCCACCAATCACCCGCCACACGCCCCCGCTACCTGCCACCCTCTATCCGTCACGCTCCCCTGCCCTACGCAATCTGCGAATGTCCCCGTGACATCCACTATCCACTCTCCCCCATCTACCCTCCGCCACTGCTCCATCCTACCCCCCACCTCCCGCCATTGCCCGCCGCCTGCTTTCGGAATTGGCCTTACCATTGACACAGTTTATGTGGAGCCGGCTAATGCACATTTTATCTGTGCGGCTGGGGCAGTTATCTGCGGCGCCGAGCGCGAAGCCCTGCGGGCCAGGACTGGCGCGGAGGGTGCGGGGCGGGCCGTGGCTACGTCCGCGCCAACCCTCTCCCACCCACGCCCACGCTCCCACACAATCCACCCCCGCCAGCGCCTATTTTCCGATCCACGCTGCACTCACCTGTCCCACATCTCCGCCGGCGTTCATTCCCGGCCAGACTCCTCTTACTTCATCCATTTCCTCACCGAATCACTTCTCCTTGCCCAGACATCTCGTATTTCCCACACGCTCATACCCATGCTAGGGCTCCTCATGACCCACACAACTTTCGCCTTCCCAAACCTACGCCATCTCTATTCCCCTAGTCCACGCTGCTCCCACCAGTTCCCATCTGGCCCGCGCAACTCCCACACGACAGACGTCCCCACCGGCGCTCATCCCCAGTTCCCACTCCTTTCATGCCCACACTAGCGCTCGTGTCCGGGCTCAAGCAGCTCCCACCCGACATAGGCCGACGCTGTCTGCCTCTTTTCAGCCACCCCTACGCGCCCCTCCCTCCCTGCGCGCTACTCCCATCCCCGACCTATTTCAAGGCGTTGCTCCTGCGCGTCACTCTGCACCTCCTGAGGGTCCTTCGCTACACTGTTACCATACGTCTTCCTCCTCTTTCGTTTGATGGTCCCACGTACACTTTTTTTGTACACATTCGCCTCTCCTTAAATCCAGGTACTTCGTCTAGCTCCCATCTTTTCTCCATGCCATCACTCAATTTTTTTCTGAGTTTGAACCTGAGTCCATATAGTCTCAGCATCAGCTTTGAAGGAAGAGCCCAACTAGAAAAAAGAAAAAGAACATTAGGCGAAGGAAGGAGGACAGAAAGAGAAGAACAATTCCTCTGGTCCTTCATTACTTTGATGTCCGGGTATATACGAGAGTTGAAGCACTTTTTTCTTGTGGGTTAGCCAGTTATTTATGGCTTTCTTGCCATTCTTTCGTGATCATACTTCTGTTCTAGCGGATTCACACATGATAAGGCTTGATTTGTGGCGGAACGGCATTCTGTTGGAAATGTTCCTCGGGAATAATTATTAAATTAATAAATAATTTGGGGCGCGTTCCGGGACTTAAAATTTTATAAGTCAAGCACTGTGTATAGTATTTCGTTTTTCTCGTTTTTTTCTTTCATCTCTCTGTCGAGTCTTAGCAACAAATTTAGTTCTTCAAATCTAACCTTCGATCTGCTGGTATATTTCCGAGAGTTGGATGTCGCTCTTTTGCCTCTCTGTGCCCGTCACGATTACATTTCCTCGGACACAATTCTCTCTCTCTCTCTCTCCCTCTCTCTTCCATGCATTACCATGTTCTGTCCTATTCTCCTGCACCTCGGTACTACTACCCCTTCCCTGCTCCTCTTCCTTCCACCAAGCCACTCCGCGTTCGACCACGCTATACCTCCGCCTCCCCAACCCGAGCCATTCCGAACGTCCCCCGCCGCCTCCACTCTGCAATATGGAAGCGATGTCGGGCCGCTCTGGCCAGGATGAGATTCGCAGCGGCGCGGCGATTTCCACTGGGGATAATACGTTTCTTATTTCATTAATGGGTCCCCGGCCGCGGCCGCACGGGCGGCGCCAGAGGTCGCAGTCCGCCCGCCCGCCCGCCGTTCACCTACCCACGCCCCCCTTTCGCCTCAGAATTAAGAAATTTCAAACAAGAGAGGCAATCGCTGGCCGTCGCTTGGCGTGGCGCGAAGCGGCGCCCTCCGACTGAAGTGGCTTCGGGCCACCCCGCGCTGCACTCACCGCCCGCATTCCTCCCACATCTCCCTCCCGCACGTTTTTACCCGTGGATTTTACTCTTCACCCTGCCGTTTCCACTCCTGCTCTCGTTTATCCCCTCCAGTCTAGCTAGTCCAATGTCTCGCGTCTCCTCCGTTGCACTCGTGTTGCACCCCGCTACCCTTCAGCTTGCCTCCCGCCACCCTTCCTTCTCAAGGTCCTCCTGCCACGCCCTCCCCGGCCCCGCGGAGATCCCCCTCGCCGCGGCGGTCGCGCCCCGGATCTGCAGTTTGTGGGTTTGAGCCCCGTTAACTTGTTGAGGCGCAGCGAAGCGTGACGGCGTGGGCTCCCTCGCTGGCATCAGTATCTTCCCCATCGCCCGTCGGTCGATGGGCCCCATCGCGGCGCTCTCCCGAGGGCAACGGTGCGGTGCTGCTCCTCGCCACGGCCCGCCACGCCTCGCCACGGCCCGCCACGACCCACCACGGCCTGCTTTCGGCAGGCGGATTATCACAACATTGCAATACGCCTCTAGCAACATTGGCTTCGGCCATTCTCATCTCATATATACGCTTGCCGACGTATCGTTTGCAATACGTTTTTGTATTCCGACTTCACCTCCGTATCCGCTCTATGTCGTCGCGTTCTGTCCACTATATTAGTTCTCTTTTATATACTTCTTGCGGTTGTTTGTGTCAGATGTGTAAATCTGTATCGTATCCAGGGGAATGAATGTGTAGAAACGAAGACTTTATATGCATCAATCCTCCAGATGTCTCTCACTAGATATATATTCATACCAAACGCACGAAATAAAAACGTAATTAGTACGTGACATTTTGAATAAGGAAACAATTCACATCGTTTCTAATGTTCGAGTGATAAAGAAGAAAATGCAGATTGGTTCTTCCTGTTCTTTAACATGATATTGATATCATATTGTTCATTTGGAAAAAAAATTGAACGCAAACTATTGACTTCAGTAGTTTAATGAGATCATATTTATTCATAATTAGAATTCATAATTAGATCATATTTAGCACGTATTTATTAGCATGTCGAGTGTAGCGTGCACGATGCTATGTATAATAAAAATTTTGAAAGCTACGAACCATTCCCACATTCATCACTGCAAAGATTTGATTTACAGAGAAGTTTGTGGAAGAAGTGAAATAAAAATGTTTTAAGCGGCATGTCATGTCTACATCATAGTCAATTTTTTTGATATTGGAGGGTAATATAGTAAGAACGGAGACGAATAAAAAAAACAAATTTGATCGTTTCCTTTCCCGTCTCCATATTATATTTCGAGACATGAAATATAATGGTTGGAAATTAAAAAAGTAATAGGTACGTGAAACACTAGAAGAGATTTTCCGTAAGAACATATTTCCGGAACAGGTATATTTTTACTTTCTTGTAAAAAGAAAATATTGTAATCCTGCGCCAGCAATCATCGATTTTTCAACAGAAAACTCGTATCACGGGGACACTCGTAACGAAAACTGGGTGTATGCAATAAATTACTTCCTCTAACTTGTTTGTCAGAATTCACATTTTGTGTCCTGATAGCTAAACATTGTTTTTCGGGAAAATTCCGGCTTCTAAGGAATTAGTTTTCACGTTATTTCCTCTGTACAAGCCTTAAGCATGCGACTGGCCTCCCTACATGTGTGGTAGTGTAGTGCACGTAAGTGTAAGGAGAGAGAATATGACAAGGAAGAAGAAGGAATGATCGCGCGCAGTCCGCTGGCATTGATTGGAGATACCACAGCAAACTACCGATCGGTGCAGCCAGGCGCTTGAATTCTCCTCCATATTGCAACTGAATTCATTGAGAGTCGCTGCAGGGACTGCGGCAATGCTGGATATGAGCTAAATTAAGCCGGTTTCTGTTTGAAGAAAAATGATACATGAGTTTTTATAAGAAGGTGGTATAACGAAGGTAATTAATGTATTATGAAAATAAGTTGGATACAACCGATATACAGACTTGATTGTTTATAATCTAACGCCTCAGTTGACAAACTTCAGTCGCGTCCATTATTTGCTTTATGGTGTATTGACGTTAATGAGTAAACCAGATGAAAATATCGTGCGAAAATAATAGGTTTATATTCTAATTCTATGAACAACATTCACGGAAATACTATGAGGCAGAACGGCAAGGGATAAAATAAACGCCAATTTGTTGTAAAAAAGGCAAAAATATCACGTGGAAAGTACAAGTGCTTGTGTCTACCTAATGGTCCGTTGTCGGCGAACAGTGCATTGCGTCTCGCCCCACCGCGCTCGGGTCCCCGACTCTAATGCCGTCGTGTTGTGCGTCATTCCTCTGCCCCTCCTGCCCTCCCACACCCCAGCGGTGTCATCCACCTCGCGACGGGAAACCTCGCTTCACTCCGCTTCACCCCGCTTCATTCCGGTTCATCCCGTTTATCCCCACTTCGCCCGATTTTCCCCTGCCCACACCATTTCAACCTGCATACAGCCCTTCACCTCACTACTCGCTTCCACCCCGTGCTCTCATCCCCGCTCACGCCACCTGCTTCTCCCTCTCTGACCCGCGTTTCGCATCCACGCTGCGCATTTCAGTGACCACCATACCCCCATACCCCAGCGACGCCCGGCACCTCTTGCTATCTCTAACCCCCCTGAACCCCGGGGCCCCCTACGCTATCTAACTTCTCAAAGCCCCTCGCCGCATCATTTCCCCTCTGTTCCCCGCACCCCGCAACCCGCGCCCTCCGCCTCCGCCTTGTGCCTGACGTCCGTCCGCCGTCACATCGCCACCTCTGCCGCCGCCGCCGCCGCCACCTCTCGCGAGCCTCCGGTGCGAGGTCTGGGTCAGCGGTTCGATTCCCAATCATGCCGATAGATTGGCTGGGGGCGTGGTCTCCCGGGACTCTGCGGGCTCGGCAGCGGGCGTCGAGGGGCGCACACGGGCGAAGCGGCGCGGGGCGACGCGGGGCAACGCGGGGCGACGCGGGGCGGCCGGGCACCCGCGGGATTGCGAGGTGCGGAGGCGGGGAGCGAGCGGGTTCGGCGGGGAGGACGGGGACGTCGCGGCGTGGCGGGGCGCAGCGTGGAGGCAGAGGGGCGGTGCCCTGAGCGGCCGCTGAACAGCGCAGGGGGCGGACATGTAAACGCTACTGGTGGTCACATTCCGCCTGATGCGATAAGGAATGTTGACCGGTCGTATTCTCCCGTGATCCTTCTGATTAGGAGGGATAATGAATGACTCGAAGCTCTCGGTGGTGATTTACTGGTAGCTATTATGGACTACTACTGTATCGTTGATTGAGAAGAAGAGAAAACAATTATTGAAAACCTTTGAAAAAGCAATAATAGAAAACCACGGTGGATGTGATTTATTTTATAAACAATATAGGAAAGTTCGTTCACTGTTTTTAAATATTTGCTGTACATTAAATGTTTCATTCTTTTACCGACATACTTCTGCATATTTTAGATTTGGAAGATTTTGCCTGCAGGTGTAGAGTAACATTTAGCGTCCTATACTTTAATTTGTGATAATTTGAGCATTATTATTATTACTATTATTATTATTATTATTATTATTATTATTATTGTTATTATTATCATCATCATCATCATCATCATCATCATCATCGAGACAAGAGAAATAGAAAATGTGCATTTATAAGGCAGATTTTAAATGTGTTAAATGTTTCGAATACATGCACGTGTAATGTCCCTTAAAACGAGACTTTAAATCTTAACATAGATAATTCTTCAAAACACTTTTTACGACATATTACTCAGGAAAAAAATCTTGGTGATAGAGGTCGTTAAAAAAAGGTTCAGTGGAAAATTAATCTAGCAAGATTGAGAACCTCCTTTGAAGTAAAGACAGTGAAGTAGTTAGAAAACTGGAATATAACTAGATGTGTATTGAAGATACAGAACATTTCCTGTATTTTAATCAACGTGTGAACTCATTATGACTGGAGTGTATATGTGAAGTATTTCCGGAGCAAAGATGCGTTGGCTCAAGAGTACAACGAATGTGTCGAAGAAAATCTTGAAGACGTACGGGAGGAGAGGCGGCGAGACAGTAGACCGTCGTGTCAGTGAGACGAACTAAGGCACTCACAAGCAAAACACAACGAAACAGACGAGACCTGTCGACCTCGCCAGAGGATCTTTTCTCTATATTGAGACGAAAGGTGAAGAGCGAGGAAGGATGGGCGGTGGGGGAGTAGTTAGGGGACGAACACGGAGGTAGAGAATCGGTCGAGGGAGGAGGAGAAAGAGAGGGAGGAGACGAGACAGGAGGGCGAGCGGTGTGGGCGCGACATGGCTCGGGCCGGCGCGGCGCGACGCGGAGGAGGGGGCGGACATGTAAACGCTACCAGTGGTCACATTCCGCCTGATGCGATAAGGACTGCGAGAGAGCGGTCGCGGCGCTCACGTTGTTACGGGATATGGGGCGGCGGGGGCGGGGCGGCGCGGGGCGGCGGGGGCGGAGCGGCGCGGGGCGGCGGGGGCGGGGCGGGGCGGGGCCGCGAGGTGCCGAGCATGCGCGCCGGGGCTTCGGAAGCAATCTAATAAATTCCTGTAGTTTTGGAATCCTGCCCAAATAATTGTCGCCATTGGGTGGAAGATAAAATTTGCTTTGAGAGCAGTCGAACGTGAACTCGATTGGAGGCAGTCACGGCCAACTGTGTTTTTGACCTGCGCCGCAGATGGCAGAGGAGTCGGCCGACTCGGCGCCTCGCTTACTATTTGCTTACACACCCTAATAACGTAATCCCTTCGAGGATTAGGGATGCGAAGTGGAAACGTTCTAATCCTCTTTAGAGAGTAATACTCTTTTATATTTCGACAATCTTTCGGGTCTGAGGTCATAAAAATCAATCGCGTCAATTCGCTCTCCAATTGACATTAAATCGAAGGCGCTTCTCGGTTAATTGGCAACCCCCATCGTTACAATTGTCCAATTATCCGTTTACACGATATTGCAGCGGGAATATAACATGACAATTATTTTTGTGGAGTTCCAAAACAACCGAGAGGAGTTCGTTATCTGGGCGGCCTGCGGCGCGGCGCCGCGACGCCGCTGTCCGCCGTCTCCTGGGGATGCGCCGATAAGGGCGGAATGTGGCCCCTGGAGGAGGCTCCGCGGCGCGGCTCGGGCGCGAGCGGGCAGGGCAGGCGAGCCTCGGCGCTGGCGCCGTGGCGGCGGACGGGAGGAGGAAGAGGGACCACATGGAAGAAGAAGGGCGCGTAGAATGGAAAAGGAGGAAGAGGGGCGAAGAGGGAAAGGGACTTTATGGAGGAGGAAGGGCGCGTGAAGTGGGAGAGGAGGAAGAGGGGCGAAGAGGGAAAGGGACGTTATGGAGGAGGAAGGGCGCGAGGAGTGGGAGAGGAGGAAGAGGGGCGAAGAGGGAAAGGGATGTTATGGAGGAGGAAGGGCGCGTGGAGTGGGAGAGGAGGAAGAGGGGCGAGGAGGGAATGGGACCACATGAAGGAGGAAGGGGGCGTGGAGTGGGAGTGGTGGAAGAGAGGCGAGGAAGGAATGGGACGACGTGGTAGAGGAAGAACCCGTGGAGTAGAAGGAAGGAAGAGGAATGTAGGATTGGGAAGGAAGAGCAGGAAGCAGTGACAAAAAAGGCGGTGGAAAAGATTGAAAAGGACGGAAATGAGAAAAAGAATCGGTGGAATAGGGACCAAACAGAACACTGCTACACCACGGCATCCTAACTTTGAAATCCAGATAGGTTAATTTCGCCTCTTTCTACTCCACGAAGTATCGTCTCTGCCATTTTTCTGAACTCTAAAGAATCATGATGTGAATAAAAATTGCGCAACCTTACGTTCAATTAATAATTCTGGTAACATTAACTTTTTTAATTGAGACGAAGAGAAAATACATATACTATATAAAATAATATAAATAAGTAACGTTTGGCAATAAATTCGTTGTCAAGGTTTGCTGTAACATAAAAACATTGGGTTTTGCTTTTGGTGTTTCTTTAGATCTGTGACAAATGTATCATATTTCCTATAATTTGGCAATTTGTCTCGTTAAATTGTTTTCCATGTAGAGCAAGTAAAAGATACTGCCAGGGTGTATTCATTGCTCCGGAATTTGAGTATATTTTTAAATTAACTATATCACTTAAAACACTTGCAATTCTCGTGCATTTGAACTAGACCTAAATGCTGTAATTGACGTTTCTGAACCACATCGAAGCTATTACGTATCACAAACGGTATCCATAAACATTGTATTCTTTCTTTTTTCAAATTTTCAATTTCAGATTAAAATAAAATTTGAGGGACTGAGAGTGAGGATTGGATAATGTTACGGGAGATTACAATACTGATTGTTGTACGCGGAGAAATGTAATGTTTAGTATGCGTGGAATGAAAAATCGTTGCTCAAGACACGATTTAAAAGTGCTTTGCTTTATGTAAATAATACATACTATACACTTTTTAAAATATTTCTTATTCTTATACGGGACTAGAGATGAATTGTTATGGATGATTCAAAGTTCCTTCCTTACTATCACAATATTTAATACATGCTGAACATAGAATGTGGTTTATTTTCATTGTAATATTGTGGTCAACAGAGTAGCATGAATTGAACGATTTGACTTTACCTTTACTTTCCATCCAACCGTGTAAACAACTTCTAGTGGGAGTTAGGTGTGATAATATCGGTAGTTAGTTAAATATACCACTATTGCCTGTTCACCGATTAGGCATTAATGTACGCAACCGTACATTCAATTAGTTCTATCTTGGAAATCGTTCGGAATGGAGCTCATGTTCATTAGAATATTTTTTGTTTAATGAGGTACCCCATGACCTCGCAGAACATTGAACATTCCACCCCGCTCATTACGCGTATGACGTAACTTTCTCTCGGCCTGCGATGCAGGACTTTCTCTTACTGCGACCTTGACTTCAGTCGACGGTGCCGAGGAGGAAGAGAACGAAGGGGGCGGGATGGAGACGGAGGGTTGTTGGCCTGCGGACGACCCCACGTCACCCACTAGTTACAAAGAGCGACATCCACCCGCCGTCCCATTCGTCCCCGCCCCTTCCCGCTGCTATTCTCATTCGCGTTCCTGGGAGCCCTTCCCGGAAATCGCCTCTGCCACTGAGCGATTATCTGCCGTAATAGGTTCCTTGTGTCAGCTCGAAATTTATTGTTGCTTGAATTTTCGTTTTCCCTCGTCAGGTCTTTGACAGGATATATGTGTCTTCTGAACACGTTCTTTGTGGTTTCTCTTAAGGTGGCGGTAATGGCCAAGTTATCGGAAAGAGAAGTTCAATAGTTTCCTTGACTTTGTAGCTTTATCTAAAAACATGGTTCATTCGTATAGTGCCCATTAATATATCTTCATGATTGGGACCGAATTCTTGGGTTTTAAATATATACATTTCTATAACGTGTATTTTAGTTTAACAGTAGGTTGAAATATTTCCTTTCACCTGGAGAAAATGAAAATAAACTAATCTCGTGAATATTTATAAACTTCATCTTTCCTTTTATATTTCATTAATTTGATAGCTCATATTTACAACTTTTACTAAGAGTTATTTGCGTCTCATATTGCAAAGTTTGCCATGAAATTAAAGATGTAAAATCTAAGAGATGAGAGGACTGTTGAAACAAAAACATTGAAATATTTCGAGAAAATAGCATTGTAAAAAATATATCTGAAATAAAATCTTAATTTTGAAGAGGATCCTTTATTTTTAAAATGATTTAACCGGCAAGAACGGGCGTGGAACAACTTTCAATTTTTAATTGGAACCCAATATCATTGCAGATTCGGTTTCACATTGATTTCGCCACGATTGTTTTTAAATTTCGTCTGATTTCGCTATATATTTAAGTAATGCTGTTAAATCAGCAACATATTATTCCGTTATTTGGTTTTCTCTCTCCGGTTATTTTTGGACGACAGTGCAAAAACAGTGGCTTTAGAGTTGATCACACACAGAGACACGGACGTATTGCCGTCTATAGATTTTTCGGTATCAAGGACCAACAAATGTGGATTCTGACTACACAACGTGTTAGAGGAAGTAATTTACTACATATAGGAACAAGATTTATTCGCTTTTTCGCTAACAAGTCTCAGGAATAACAGTTTTTCTGTAAAAAAATCGTAGATTTTCGATGAATGATTACTATTACAATTGTTTCTCTTCTTGCGAAGTAAGGCTAGAATGTGAAGGTACTCTCTTAACTTCTTGGACTGAAATTCAACTCAATTCCAGTGAATTTTCATCCTTCGAGCCAGAATTGAACCCCGAGAAACGAGTGGAATCCACGAATGTAAATTGTCAAATTACTTCTGGTTATCGGGAATATACATTCATTTAAAAGCAGAAACTATAACCTCGTGGAAGAATTGTGAACTGTGAATTTAAACTCACAATACATCACATTAAAATGATGATATTTGTAATATCTTAAACTATCATATGGTGACCTAAGAAACAGCAAGGGGATAAATACATTCACTATGGAGGTTAGAGGTTTTAATATTCACTTTGCATAGTTCTCTTTCTAAATAAAGCTCTAAAGAAATCCAGCATGTCTGACCGAAATGGAAACGAATTAAATAAGTTTTCTTAATAAAGAAAAAAACATGTTCTCAATCCACGAGGCCATTTTACTCAGTCAATTATGTAACACAGGATCACGCAGATATCAATCATTACATTCGTAAAGGTGTTACCAGAAATCGTTGTCACATTTAGGTAATTGTGATAGGTATTGGTTACGCTAAGCATGTGCTGTCAATAGTGCGGTATGATCCATCATTATATTTTTGATCCAACGAGAGAGAGAGAGAGGGAGTGAGAGAGAGAGAGAAAGAGAGAAAGAGAGAAAGAGAGAGAGAGAGAGAAAGAGAAAGAGAGAGACAGACATTTAATACACCCACTACACCAATCAGTTGAGTAATCATTTTAGCATTCTCAACGTGTTAAAAAGAAAGTTGAATATTAGCAATTTCCAAAAATTCAGATATTTCTACTATAATCGGACCTGCACCTATTTTCTAAGATTAATTGTCAGTATTTGAGGAAAGATTTAAAGAAAATATTTGTACTTAATTTTGAGAAAATTTTAAAAAGTTCGTTGCGACTTCTTGTAATAGATCGCCGTAAATAAAAATCAACTTTCAAATTTAAGGGATCCCTGGTAACGAAAAGGTGGATAAATTCTGTTGCTAAATATAGAAATGATATTCCTCTAACCCGTGGTGTTGCCAGAATCAGTGTTTTGTGGATCACTGATACCGAAAAATCGATTGACGGCCAAGCGTCTGTCAGTGGTCAACGCTGGAGCCTACGCCGTTCAGCCGACTTTCTCCAAAATTGATATACCCCGATCGATCTCAACGAATTAGAGATTTTTGGAGTTTCTAATGGATATACTCATTTTTGAGGGGTATTTTACATGAAGTTTCAAAAATATGTTCATAAGTTTCTCAAAAATGGCTCCAAATTTTTTGACAAAACATTGTCCTCGGATAGCGTAAAGGTTCCCCAAGAAAATGGTGTAGGTCTTATGTTCTTTGAAATCCCAGATTTTTTGAAATTGCAAAAATGCAGTTTTTTGGGGTGTCTTTCTACAACTATAATATTGAAGATACAGATTTTTTCTTAATGGAATCTGTTGCTTATAGACAGAACTTCATGTTCAATTTTTCGAAAAGATTAGTAGTTATCGTGTAATTTTTCGCGAATTGTGAAAAATTATAAGTTTTTAAACTGTTTTTCTCAAAAATCGCTCAAAATTTTCCTTTAAATTTTCTTCTCATATGTGTCAAGTGACAGTAAAAAATGTGGTGCAAGTCCCATTGTCGTCAAACTACGTATTTTCAAAAATTGCAGAAAGTTAACCTTTCAGAACTATAAAATTTAAAACAGTCTGTTGTAAAAAATCTGCTCTTTAAAAATAGTCATGTCCATTTTAAAAAAAACTGTAGACATCTCGTTAGTTATGTCTGAAATTTAAGAAATTTCAATTTTTTTCTAAATATTTTTTTCTAATTTCTAATAATTTCAAATGTTTTCTTTAAACTCTTTCTTGGAATATAACAATTGACGATAAAAATATGATGCTAGTCCAATTTTCGGCAAACTCTCAATTTTTTCAAAAGTTACAAAAACTTAACATTTCCAAACTGCAAAATTGAAGACAGTGATTTTTGATTTAAACAAAGTGTGTTTTAAAAAACATGAGCTCCCTAAAAAAGTTCATATGCAAGTTTTTGAAGAAAAAGACATGATTTCGCGTAATTTGTCTGTAAGGATACCCCTGGATAAAATGGCCAAAACCAAATGACTTACGAGTAGTTACATTATAACTCTAACATAAAAATAATATTTTTGGAAGATTTCTTATCCTACTACAGGGCTGTAGTTAAAAAATAAAAAAAACATTTTCCTCATTTTCCCCGCCTTTAAATCACCTTGACTTTAAACATACTTTGAAAATGACTGCAACAGTTATGTGCATTTTTAGGGGTCAATCCATTTTAAGTGGCCCAGCACTGGTCGTCCGGCCATCTCAAAAAATTCAGATTTTGAACATAAATTTCATTGTTTTTTTCAAAAACATCTTAATTTTTTATTTTATCTGGTTTACAAATGGCTGCTCTTTTTGTTTTACGCCGTGCACCGTTTTTGGCGTTTGTAGACATTTACTAAATTACTCAGCTCTGTTGGTTCTAGCACTCTAGAATAAAAGGCATTGGATTCAGTATACTCTGGCCTACAAATCGAAATTTTATTTACCTACCTTCTACGGTCTTGTTGGGAACATATTTGCAACCAAATCTACGGAACGCGAATCAACGAAATTCTATTTTCAGGGAGTAATTTCTCAAAGAAGGAATAGAATCTCAGCCGTAATTTTTTCTGTGCTTGTACACATACCAGTGTAGTTACTTTTTGTAACATATCAATGAAAATAACGTACCACTTGAAAATTAAATCCTCCTAAAAATTGGAATTTTGGATTTTTTCCAAATTTTCCCCTGTAATATCTGTGTTGGGGGACCAGATAGAAATCTGAAAATTGCACACATGCTAGTTTGCTGTGATACCAAACTTCAGTAAGATTTAAATCGATTTTTTTAAATTGAAAACGTAGGCCAAAAATTCATTTCCACAGTAAGGTTACGTTGCGCCAAGTAATAATCAAATTATTTTGAAAGTATCTTAAACTAAAATCTAAATTGATTTAAAATAATTAATTATACTTTATTATTAATAAATATAAAAGTGGCGTAATATATACTTTTCGGAACCATTTGTAAACGAGTTACAATAAAAAATGAAGATCTTTAATTTCCAATTAATTCAAAAACATCTATGTTTTTCAACAGCTAAAACATAAGGAAATTTATGTACAAAATATGAATTTTTTAAAGTTTATAAGTTTGGAAGTTAGTAGTTTTTTGAGCTTAATATCAAACCATCGATACAAAACTCTCTACTGTTAATAGTAGTGTGATAGTGTGATACTGGTGGATAGAGAAATACACTCCAGTCCTAAAACGAATAGATTAAAAAAATGTTTGCAGATTATGGCATACAAAAAAATTCCTGCAACACACATTATGATCGTGAATAACTCGGAAGCAATACGTCCTAGACATTTTAAACTAGGTTTGCGTGTCCCATGGGAACCCTTTTTTAGGACAAGTAAATTCTGACAGATGACGTGCTTTAGGGGACGGGTAGATGACAAATGGGAAATGAGGGACAGTTCGGGTGCAGGTAAAGGTTAAATGGGAGACCGTGGGGAAATGAAGGGGGACAGGTTGGACCCAGATTATGTTCTTAGGCAGTATTCTACAAAATACAACCTTTTTGAACATTCTTTTATAATTTTGCAGATTTAATTCTTTTGGATGCCCCACGCCATACCGTGGGTGGACTGAAAAGTGCAAAAGCTGAAATGAATGTAAAATTAAATTGAAGGAAAATACCGAAATTATCTTTCACGATAAAATTAAGGGGACTATATTTTTCTGTTTATTTTAATCTCAGCGCTCGGCACTATTGTAATGTTTCTGTCGCATGGTACCAGACCTATAATGCTGTCAACCACATTTTGGTGGTTGGGCGTTCCCAGGTGGGTGCTACTTTAAATAATTTTTTTGTTTTCATACAATTGTTATTTTTTAAGTGCAGAGTTTTCACATGAGTCTGGACTGTATATATATTGTGAGGTCATGTTGTCCTTCGGAATAATACTTCCTGCCGCGACAACATGGAAACGATAATTTGAATAATTGTATTTCCCACTGAATTCTAGAAGACGTGCACAGAAAATGAAGTTACATTTATGTCCAGAAGCAAAACAAGGAGCCATCTCAGCATTTGCTCAATGGATCAGGGAAACTGGACGAAAAACCTGATCGAGATGGGGGTCATTGACCCGGAAGCTGTGTTACAATAGTTGTTACAGGTTGTTTATACTCATTTATACAGTCCAAATGGTAAATAATGCATTATGTATCATTGTTAAAATTAATGTTACTTTTCTTGTGATGCTCAGTATAGTCTCTAATTGTATAGAAACAGTTATGCAGCAGAAACGATTTCACTTTGGATTTAAACTTTTCTATTGAATTTAATCGTTTAATGTCATCTGGCAGTGTTGTAAAATAATGTACATGTATTGTATGTTAATTTTTTGTATTGAGCTGTTGATACTGTCACCTGATGAATACGGTTTCTACGTCGAGTGTTATAGTAATAGACATCGGCATTTTCTGAAAATATATTCCCGCCCTTAAGCAAGTCATTTTTTACAAAAAACCACTGATTCGTAAATAAACAGACAAGGTAATGGTAAAATTCCTAGATTAATAAAGAGAGGCTTACATGAATAACGTGGGTGGGATTTGATTATTATTCGTACAATTCGTTTTTGTAATCTAAAAGTCTGGGAGCTATAAAATGTATTTCCCCAGAATATTATGCCATATCTCAGGCGGGAATGAACATTCGCAAAATATACACAACGAGCAGTATGAAGGCTGACTGAATTTGCAAGAATTCTGAACGCGTAGCATAATGAACTTTATTTTGTGTTCAATTCATTTAAATAGTCGTTCCTTTTAAGGTTTGACTGAATTGAGAGACCAAAACATTTTGTTGCCTTAACATCAGTCAATGGTACACCGTTCATTTTCAATAGAGCACAGAATGGTTTATTTGAAATGGTTATGGTTGTGATGAAATGGTTTGTGTTAAAAGTAATTGATTTCTGTGGTATGTAAAGGGGTCAAATTTAAGTAACGAGTATGTTACGTTTTCTTTTTTCTCTCTTTAAAGTTCACAATGTTATAGTGAGTGCGAAGCCCAAGGCTAGCACCTGTGAACGGGATACCTTAGAACAAGTGTAAAACTCATTTTAAAAGCCGTGAACGGTAAACTAGAGAGTAGAAAGAGTAAAATAATGTGGGAGATACAAATTCAGAAAGAGGAATGAGCAAATTGTGAATTGTAATTGGTGAAAGTGTGTTCAGGCAGTCGAGGTGGCGCCAATTGTTTTACTTTGCCTTGTTTTCTGTTTTTTTTTCAGTGACCAACTATTTAAAGTGCATAATCCTATTATATAATTGTGTCACTGTACTTTTTCATTGAATATATGCTCATTTTATTCGTATTTATCTGATTCATTGTATCAAGTGGTTCAGACCTTTCTCATACCCAAAAGATCCTGCTTCCTGAGAATTTTAAGCTCGCTTCACGAGCATTCATACTATCACGCTCTCCCCACGTGCAGGAAGGTAGTAGGTGTGCGTGTTAGCATAAATAAATAAATAAATAAATAAATAAATATATATATATATATATATATATATATATATATATATATATATATATATAAAGAATTCTTAGATAAGAGAAAAGACTACCTTTTCTCATGGCAAACAACTACAAATGTGAGAACGTAGGCTTCCGCTGCTGGAGTAACTACTTGGCTATCGGGAGACGCAGCATCCCAGGCACAGGTGCCAACGATTCGGTCGCCATTCCGCGACGTTCCTCCTGTCGGAATGTCTCAGGGGCCTAGGACGCGGCGTCTCCCGGACAGCCAAGTAGATTACTACAAATGTCTTAGTTTTTTAACTATGGCCCAGCAATTGAAAAAATCTGAAAACAAATCACAACAGGTGTTTTGAGAAGAAGTTTTGAGATTTTTTCGTGCCTGGACCAGTGTTCTAAGACATAGTAAAACAGTTCTTCTAAATCCTGGTCAAACCGTTCCCCTTCATTTCCCCACACGTACCCATTTATTCTTCACCTGTGCACGAATTGGTTTCTCATAAACTGCCAAAAATATCGTCTTTCCTTAATGTATGATATACTTATACAAAGGATTAGAAAGCTTTAAAAACATGATAATTTGTAACTACATTTCAAAGTAAAAATATTACACAGTGCTACAACAATGTATACAAATATATAATAAAAACTAAAATAAATGTACAGAACTGTTGCAGTCATTTTCAAACATGTTTAAAGTCAAGTTGATTAAAGGCGGGAAAATGGTAAAAATGTTTTTTTAACTATAGTCCTGCAGTCGAAAATATCTGAAAAATATTACATCAATTCGTGTTATGAGAGACTTTTGAGATTTTTTCAAGCATGTTTCAGGGTTCTAAGATACAGTAAAAATAATTTTGTGTTATTTTCTTTCAAATTTTTTTTTGCATTTGAATTTGGCGCTGACAAAATATCAAAATATATTTTTCTGATAGTATGAATTATTTTCTTATTTGTCATACTTTTTCAATCAGTTAAAATACTGTTAATTTGTCGAAAAATTACAAATAAAAAAACATGGTTTGGCTCTAGGGAGGTGTGGGTGGTGGGACGGAAGGCTAAGAAACCTTTAAAAATATTATGTTTATGTTAGAATTATAGTGCAGTTATTCATATGTCATTTGCTTTAGGGGAACTTTTTACCATGTTATTCAGGAATACCCTTTATGCAAAGAAAAATATTTTCTCAAAAACCTCGTATGTAACAGCGGATTGTAAACTCTTGGTGATACAACTGCAAATACGTTCTTGCATTATTTCTAACAGTTACGCTATAATATACTACGTAAATATGGAAAAGTGTTTTCAACCAGCACAAATTAATTTTCGCCCCGAGACTCGAACTCAGGTTCTCCAAATTAATTCCCCGTCACCCATAACACTATGTTACGGAAGTGCTGTAAAGTACGGACTTGTGCCAGTGCCTACAAACGCAATTGTCTCAATCCAAACCTTTTACGATACGGATTTTTTTTCAATTTTTGCAAATACGAAGAGTTTTCCAAAAATAGGACTAGTACC
>BLKR01016663.1:0-22683 GCA_011170035.1 Teleogryllus occipitalis | reverse complement strand
TGTAACCGCTTGTCGCCGGTCACATTTATAACCAACGGAAAATGGAAGCAATAATACCCGACATTAGGCCCTACACGTAGTTTCTACAGTGGCGAAGAGATGGCGTAAGTCAGAGAAGAATTTCTGAACGCACTCAGACCGTAGCCAATCAGGAAATTTTCGTGGAAATACGGACGTGGCGTGAACTTGCGTCAAAAGAGCTCGCTCTCTTTCTGGTTCGAGACGTCGAGGAGAATGGTTGCCTACGAGTACGCCACATAGTCGACGAGGGACACGCGAAGATTGCGGAACACAAAAGCTTTAATAAAAGGTAATTGACTGAGCACTTTTCATGGATTTACGTACTGTGAATATCGTGAGATTACATGGAATTAGTAAATGAATATTAAACAAGAATGCAATGAATGAAAGAACGACAGCGGTAATAGATCGAAATGAATCTGTAAAACCACGTTGCTGCATTCTTGTTGCTAGAAAAGAGGACTATTGTAACATAGGACATGTTTCTTCTTTGTTACAGCTTTCATATTTTTCATATTTTTCATATTTTTCATATTTTTCATATATTTCATACTTTATATATATTCTTTATTCTTATTTTTGGGAATTTCACTTTGGAAATCCTATGATGGAATTTTGAGAGTTATGAGAAAGACGGATTATCCAACAACTAGTTTGACTTTTGCCATTACGAAGTCATAACTTGGAGTTTCGGACTCGCATTCTGATGCGACCATCGCCTCTGCGAAAGCTGTGGTGAATTTTCGCCGAACGACTGGGAGACGGTGTTCGGAGTACTTCAGTTTCGGTGCGACAGGCAACGCAGGGACCTTGCAGAACGACGACCTTGAGGCGCGAGGGTCGCGCGACGGGTCAGCTACACAGCGCGGGACCAACTTGAGGAATTCGCCGGTTGTGAGTCACAGAAAGAACACTCATTAGATTTCAGTCTGAAAAAAACTTGTGAGATAGGATTATCATTATACTAGCCAAAACGTTGTAATGTGAGCTTCCCTCAAAAACAGACGTTGATCGGGCAAGTTTCTTAGAACATTGGTCTTGCTAGCCAGTGGTTTTATTTATTTTCGACAGTCGTAACAAGAATCAGATTAAAGTAATTCTTTATGTTTATGATAGAAGTTGTTTTGTACAGAATTATTTATTTAGAGTCATATTTTAATGATTCAAATCATTTAAGAGACGTTATGAAACAAAATTTTGTGTTGAAAGGCTATGTAGAAGCCGAAGGTCAAATGTGACTATTGAGTGTAACGTAATTAGTGATTTAAAAGGTAGTAGTGAATTTCCAGTATTGTGTGTATGTATTTTTCTTTTACAGGATGAATATTTGTACTATGATTTGTGTGTCTCATGTGTGATATTCTTTGTGAAGTGTAAATATGTATCCATTGCTTGTTTTCTTGTAAACAGGGATCTAAGTTATTATTACTTTAGTGAAAAACTGCAGTTTAGGTAGGGAATTAGCTACCATGATTTTACGAAAAATGAGAACATAGGAGGATCTGTGAATTTCATTTGTACAGTGATTTTCATTCAATAGAATATATGTTATTTGTCATTTAAAACTGAAAAATTGTGTTGGCTTGTTAATTGATCAGTAGTTTAACAAAGACGAACCCACTACCAATAGGGAAGTTTATCCGTAAATTGAGATATTCCCAGGGATGCGTGACGGTGTAATCACACGTCGCGAAGTAGGCAAATGACAGATCTACTTTTGTAATCGGTACGGTGAGGTGAGGAGGTACGGTTACAATATGTATAGGTTTAATTTTCGGAAAATCCATTTATACGAAAGCGGTCCAATCTGGTGAGATGGACTCTACTGTACTGTAGTTTTCTGATATTTTTCTTTCTCGAAAGTTTTTCCAGGGATTTACGAATGGGTGATTCAGTATCAATATTGTATAATTTAGCTTGCGAGATTGTTGAAGCAATTTAGGATACACGTGTCAGAATTAGACTTTGCTCTAGTCAGTGAATGCTCCATTGACTTCAAAACCGTTCGTTAGATGGGAAAATCCTTATTCCGCGAGAATCCTGCTTCCAAATTTTCGTGAGTGAAGAATTTATTTTAGGTATGTTAGCAAGGCATTCTTGGAACTGCAATTTCTGAAGTCAGGAGATTCGTAGTACATACTTTTTGGCAGTTGAATCAAAAAGTTCAAGATCAATATCTGGGAAACAAGGAAAAGAACGATCATTTATTTCTTTGTCACCAAAGAGTACGAAACCGAGAGTCACCCCAAGTATCTTTTCTTTGCACATGAGAGTGAAGCCGTGACAATTCGCGCGACGCCATATTGGTACAACCCTCCTAAGAAAAGTTACGCCATGGAGGCAATATAAAGTAGTTTTATTTCATTGCATGTTTTGATATAGTTTACTGCTTGAAGCACGTCAAATAAATATTTTTGCTATAGCAAAGTAAGGAAGATAATACTCCTAAAATTCAATCAAAAATTAGTTTTTGAGAGAAGCCACCTTCTGAGAGAGCTCAACTTGCTACCCAGTCAAGTCGTAAGATTCGTAAAATAAAGGAATAAAGGGTGCCCTTATTGTGCTGTTTAAGGATAGATTTTTATATATTATATATATTTATATTTATATGAATTAAAAATTACAGAAAAAATATAATTCTGATTGCAATAATGACAATGATGACCATGCAATCTCGTGTTCATCACAGGATTCCTCATCTACCATTTCTTCTGAGTCTTTAATGCAAGAGAAACTTCTGTCAAAGATATTTATATGATTTTACAAGATTACCTGTGGGTAATTTAAGGACTATTTTTTCTCCCCAGGATGTTATAGCCATAACTTTTCCTTTACAGATCTTGGAAGAAAAACATCAGTTGGAACGTTGCTGAACTAAGAAAGGCTCTGGCTTTGAAGTGTAAAATTATAAAAAGCCTACGCCAGCAGAAAAGGAGACAATTCAAAATAATTAAGAACCTGCGTTCTTTAATGTAAGAACTGAAGAAAAGAAAATTTCTGAGATGCACCTTAGCCGAATGCCTGACATTTGGAAAAAAATTGCTGAGAAAGAGGTAATGCAAATTTCACAGAAGTGCGTGCATGTGCACTTACTTTTCATTTCTTCTCCCTGAAGGCGTACTTCGTCAGGAAGACAGTGAAAACTTGTCTTCCTCACCCTCGGACGTTGGCAAAATGGTATACATATGTGAATGTCGCTCCTGGCTTCTGTGAAGAAGCCTTAGGCAAGGTTGCGGACTTCTTGTAATAACCTCTACTGTGCTCCTTAATGATAGATGAAATGTCTATCGGGAGAGCAGTAGAGAAAAACAGTGAGGGAACAACTGGATATGTCTCCTTCAACTCAGGTCGTGAGCAAATAGCAAAAGCAGCTATAGTTTTTATGGCGGTTTGTGTAAATGCCAGATGGAGAATCCCAATGGCGTTACGAATCTTTATAGATGAGCTCAGTGGCTGCGAAAAGGCGACTTAATTAAACAATGCCTTCGCTTGTTGAATGAAAGGAATGTAAGGGTGCTTGAACTTACCAGAGATGGAGCTCCAACCAGTATTTCAATGGCGGAGACATTGGGTTGTGACGTTGATCTACCGAACATTATTTCAAGTTTTAAACATCCCACAACTGATGAGAAAGTGTGTTTCTTCCTTGATACATCGCATATGTTGAAACTAGTTAGGAATACATTTGGTGACTGGAAATATTGTATTGATGGGGACGGGAACTCAATAAATTGGGAAGTGATAGAACGGCTGAACAACCTTCAAAAGGAAGAGGGCCTTCATTTTGGGAATAAATTGAGGAACCTTCATAAATTATTTTAAAAATAAATTGAGGGTAAAACTGGCAGACCAGTTGTTCAGTGACTTTGTTTCTGATGCACTGCAGTGATGCCACGATTCTAAGATAAATGGATTTGATGACGTTACTGGAACTAAAATTCCTTAGAATTATTAATAAAGTGTTTGATGTACTGAACTCGCATTTGATCCTTCGGAAAGGATAAAAAAGCAATGTGTGAAGAAAATGTACTATATTTTAAAGCTTTTGTGCAAGAGGCCATGGATTACATTAAAAAATTAAAACTGATCAATGGAGAATTCCTTGTTTTTAGCCTCAGAAGAACCTAATTTGTTGGGTTAATCATTGGAATGAAAGGAGCAATACAATTGTATGATGGCCTCATAGAGAAGGAAAATTTTCTGAAATACGTGCCACTGTATAAAATAAACCAGGGCAACCTGGAAATTTGTTTTGGCCATGTAAGATCTGCATTTGGGAATGACAACAATCCCTCAGCCTAGCAATTTTTTCCTTTAGGAGGATATTGGTGCAGGAGTTACATGCGCCAAAATCTGGTTACTGCAGAGCCATTGAAAGTATTTTTGTTGTAATTTGCTGCGGTGGTGAACGATTGGATGTCAGTGAAGATGACAGAGTGTTGAATGAACATGATTATCAATCTGTTCCGCTGAAAATGCCAATCTCTGGGTACACAGATGAGGTTGTTCACTATATAAGTGGTTTTGCTGTGAAAAAATTGAAAGTCAGATTAATTGTCGTTTTTGCCTCCTGAGTTTGAAGTCTGATGGTTTGCCACGTGACTTACTACTGACAAAAAGCAGTGGTGGTTCAATTGAACCAACGTTATTAAGGTGTCAAAAATTAAGGTGTGTAAAGAAGACATTATTAATGCAGAAAGAAAAGTAAGAGGATTTTTAAAAGTAAGAGAACTGCATAACTGGAGCAGAAAGGAAGAGAAGAAGGTGTCCCTTAATCTCATACAGAAGTGTGTGGAAGAAAATATCTTCATGACATTATCACAGCATGTAAATCAAAGCCCTGATGAAAAATTATACATGATTTTATTTCAAGATCTGTCTTTGAAGATCAGATTTCATTACGAAAAAATCTTTATATCTTAAATATTGTAGTTGTAGGAAGACTTCAAAAACAATTTAGAACAAATGCATTTTCCGAAAAATCAGGGATTTCAACGAAAATGAAACCTTCACTATTCTTTGAGTTCTTTATCTGAGGAAGTAATTTACTATATATAGGAATAAGATTTATCCACTTAAGATTTACCCGGGCCTGGCAATGAGAGTTTTGAATTGAAAATTTTCTATTTTTCTCCAGACATTTACAATATTTTTTACTTTCTCGCCCTTATTTTGTAAGGAGAAAAAGTATAATTTTTATAAAATTATTTTTCTCTATTTAATAGTAATGTCATAAATGTAAACATTGAAATGGATCAAACAGTTCATCTTCAAAAATATTTTGTATTTGTTTACCGTACTCATGAAAAAAATAATAAATGTGTACCCTCTTTGAATTTCCTATTCCTAAGATTGTAAGTAATGTTATATTAATTATACATATTTGTTGTTTTTCAAATAAAATAATGAATTAGCATTTGAAAAATATTTGTTTTAAAATATGTTTAAATTGATTTGGCTTCAGGAAAACTAAATTTGAGCAGATTTTTAATTTTATTATTTATGAATTTCACCTCTGTTTCATTATTGAATCCTGAACGCTTCTTTTCAGGACAATTTGAATTAAAACTTATTGGATTTGCTTTGACAATTGGTTACTATTTCAGTGAAGTCGTAGGCTTCGTGAGTCGTAGGAGTCGTGAACGTCTGAGACCAGCCCTGAGGAAGACGACAAGATGGTCGAAACGTCGGCAACACAGCCTTCGACGCGGCGTCACCCGGACAGCCAAGATCATCCACATGGTTACTATTTCCTTTCATATTTTTTCAATTTTCCTTCCATACAGAGAAACTTGTTACTTTATGTCAAATTTGGAACATGATTAGCAGTTTTCACAGTATCAGTTTATGTGACATTAAATTCAGCTCTTGCATTCAGAATGTGTTCACTGCTGGTTGATTTTTTTTCCCAATCTCTATTTTAAAATATTGTATTTTCTCACTCCCATGAAGTGAAAGGAACAATTACTTTTCAAGAATACATGTCATCAAGCACAAAAATTATAATCAGATTCACACAAGTGAAACAATTTTTATAAATATTTCCTCTGCCGCTTGAATTTGAATTTTGAGGAGATTTTATATTTTCCCCAAGTCTGGTTTGCTTTATTTTCTGAATATTTCTGTCTGATAATTAAAAAGAATTATATATAAAACATCTTCCTTGCGAAAATATCAAAATATGAATAAATAAGTTATAATGGTGGAAAGGTAGATTTCAGGCTTTTTGGTCAAACTGTTTAACGGGTAGCCTAACCGAGCTTGTAAGAGGTTGGCTTCATTTTCGGCAATGGGAAAGGTCAGCTATGCCGCCTCCATATATTATAACCTCCTTGCTTAAGAACCTTAAACCGTCGCCATCAAGACTGAAGGAGGAGACTCAACTCCACTATGGAGACAAGGGGGGGGATGTACGAAACACGTCGGCAGCTAATTGGCTAAAATGAACTTCAGCCACATCACGCTGTGAATGACGGAACTTATTCTCGCTTTTTTTCGGCCACCGATCCGCGTACACGTATTTGACTGACGGCATCCATACTTTGGCAGCGCTGCTCATCCAGCAAGGGTGGACACGTAAAACGTGATTCGACACTGTCGAGCTCTAGCTGTTCTTCCTAGTACTCCACTTCCACGCATGTGCGAGGTAGAGAGCGGACTGCGAGATTATTTCCAGTGACAGTCAAGAAGAAAATGCACTTTTTTTAAAAAGAAAAACAGTAAAACAAAATACGGAACCAGAGAATAAGAGTGCTAGTGAATGCGCTTTTGGAACACTGTATTTAAAATATAGAATGGCAATGAAAATGATAAAGATTTCGTGCAGTAAAAACATCGAAATGTGCAAAAACATGCAATAAAAATATAGATGCCTAAGTATTATGAAGCCTAAAAACATCAGTTAATCCACTTATCAACTTATTTTACATTTTGAATGTGGAAGTAAAGGCAAATGAAATATTATGATTTTAGTATTTTTATTATAATTAGTTTTGTACATATAGTTTATACAATTCATATTTGATGTATTAAATATTATTCCCCCACAAAATTAAATTAGCACAAAAGTACAGAAAAAGCAAATACAAAAATTGAAAAATTCAAAAATATCTTTAGAAACCAAAAATGATAAGCTATACAAAAACTGTTCTTAATTGTTTTCTTTACAATTTATAGAAATGTGGGTTTCGAAATTATTTTCTGAGAAATTGCATGTTCTATCGTCTAATATGTTTTAGACAAAAATCTTCATTCTATATTTACACTTGTCTGTATGCCCAGCCTGATTCTGACGTACGTGCGCACGCAACTAAAAGCGTTCAAAATATGATTGGTTATTGTAACTCAATGTAACTTTTAACATTGCTTAAACTAATATATTTGAGGTTGTGTAGATGTTTACTTGAATGAATGAATGAATGCCTTATTGTACGTGGCGCGGCTCAAGGCAAGCTCAAGGCCTGCTCTTCCGCGTGACCACGCAAATTTCGTTACGCTCCTTTCTAGTAGGGGAGAAGGAAGGAATTATTGGAGCGACGAAGTAAGCAATTTGAATTTAGCTCATTTAGGCTTTAGGATCTTTTGCATGTAGTAAATCTACCAACATGGGGCAGCCGTCTTTACCTCCCCTCCGAAGGAAGGCGTACGAAATATTTTTTCTCCCTTAAAAATCCACGGCTTCGATCGGGTTTGAACCGGGCTTGGGTATAACAGCCCAATACACTAACCGTTACAGTATCGCCGTACTACTTGCTCATATATAAAAATATTTCTTTCCAAGCACTTTTTCACTTTTGTTTGCATGTCATTTGTCCCTTGGTCCCACACAGCGGGCCTCACAAACATCTTCGAATTAAAAACAGTTCTATATTCATTTGGAACACAGCTCCAAATCCGCGATTCGACTGAAAACCAGCGTGCGCTGCCAGCTCGCCGCAACTCCCAGGAGTTCCGGCAACTGGTTGGAAGTTGACGACTGAACGCCGATAACTTTCGGCGAGCGGTCGTTGTGTCCGCCGCCTTTTGATAACATGGTGCAATCAAGCTATTGAGTGACGTCATTCAGCGCCGGGCCGTGCCCGAAACCTTCCTTACAAACAGGCCTCTCAAATACACGTAAACTTTTATCGTGACGTCACGGTTCGTAGGGTTCCTTGCCGCCATGTTGAAAACCAGACGTGGAGCAAGAACAGTAGCGATTGAGTATTGTTCAGCATGGAATCCAGCGTTTCTATTAATCCAGTGTTTGCGGATTCACGTGTGATATTGCTAGTGGTGTGCGGTTCTTTTCGGAGTATTTTTGTGCTATCGATCATCTGTATGAAAACGAAGTCATAGTAAATTCTTCAGAACTTGAGGTAAACTTGGCCAACCCCTGTGTTTGCCATATGATTTAGTAAGGTTATGTATTGTGTACTACATGATATTGCCTGTATTATCGTTGTGTTATATTTTTGACGCTATGTATGTCGTTTACACTTGACTATGAGCTAGATGTGTTTCCATATGTAATGTTTTCAGCCGTCAATGCCTTACTATGTTGTGTGCCTCGATGCAGAGGGAATTATAAATCCAGCCCTTGAGTTGTGTTTGGTATTTTGTTATTACTATATATAAGCCTGATAATTGTTCATATAATTTATTATTTCAAACCTGCGTACAGATAATTTCATTTCCTGCAGGAAAGATAAAAAACGGAAGGTTGTCATTGCATGCCTAAAATAATGAAAATTACTGAAATCATGTAAACTTTAATGGAATAAATGTTACTATTGTTATTTGTTCTTTGACAATGTGTTGTATTGCTTATCTTATTTTTGTTACAATCATATAGTAAATAAGTTTTGGTTCCCACTTGTGTCCCCTTATATTTCAGAAGCATATCAGTTATCTTCCTTGCAGTTATCAAAATACAATTCTTATCAAAGCGTTTCTAGAGAGAAAGCAATGTTTTTGAGCACAGGTAAAGGGTAGTTATATGTCCAAGTTGTAAGAATGAGACTAGGAAATACGATCGTAAAAAACAACATTGTGGTTCGCCGCCTAAGCTATTCGAACCCTACCACAGCCCCCTATAGATCTAGTTGACTGTGACCCTACGCGTGGTGACGTCACCAAGCAGTTGCTCGACCTGTCTTTACGAAGGTTCCGTCCTGCCACGCCAGGAACCACGCGGAGAAAAAAGAACAGTTGCAGTATACCTGATCCATTATACTGTATCAAGGGAACGCATGATAATATAGGCCCAACCAGGTTCACTGTTGCTGTTTCGTGACGGAGATAGTTGGAACGAAAAATTGCATCGTAAAGAGTCCCTTGTCGCACTCGTCTGAATTCACCTTGTCAGAGTGCACGGGTAGAAGCTGCCGAGCCCAAGCAACCTTGTTGGAAGAGTTGGCTATCTGCTCGGCATAAGCGAGCAATACAGGTTGGAGGATCCAGCCTACTGTCATGACGCATCCGGGCGAAACTGATAGAAGGAGCCGGCCTTCCGTGTCGGCTTGCACAGCTATACTGGTTGAAGGGCCAGCCGTACGTGTTGCCATATTGAAGCATTTCTTATTGGTGTTACAATTACTGATCGTTGGCGGGTATAGGATGGGTTATACGTAGTACTTGCTATTAATAGAATATTCATTATTTTTGATCCAACAACTGATCTGTATATTTACCTATACAACCAGACACCGTAAAAACGGAAATAATTGCATAAAAATTATGCATTTAGTGATAATTAAATTTCACAATAAGCCTCAAAAGCCTTTAAATTCAGCAGTCTGTTATTACGGTAGATATACATACATCAATATGCCTGCATTGTTGTTGAATGAAAGATATATAAAGGAAGGATATAATAAGACATAATCTTAATAGCTAACAAATGATAATGAAACGTTGATGTACCACTTAATCATTTATGTGATCAGGTGGATTAAATACACAAGGAGACTAAGAACATGTTTACAGTCATTAGTAACTATTTCAAAAATATTTTATAACTGTTTCAAAATTATTTTAAAAACGTTTTATAACTGTTTCAAAACTATTTTAAAACTGTTTCACAAGTACATTTAAATAGCAACTTTTATTACTGATCCCCAAAAAACAAATTTAATTCACATTTATTTTATAAAAACGCCAAGATTTATTTAAATTACGGCTAAATATGTAGCTGAAAATTATTTTCGAATGTATTTGTTGTTTATTTCTTTTAACCTTTCATTGTACAAATTGAATATTCTTGTTTTGTTTATATTAATTTTGGTTACTAAAAGCTCAATTCTATTAGTCCCTTCATTATACTTAGGGTTCTTGCATTCACTAGCACAAAATTCATTTACATAAAATTAACACTTAGTTTACAATTACAATGAATTCATAAACAGTTTACATACTGTTAAAATCAAAAAAGTATATGGAAGAAATCACCAACATAAATCATAAATTAAATTTTTTTTTACTTCTGTTATTTCAATTTTTGTAATCTAAATGTACAAATATACTATAAAATCAAATCAAATTAGTTAAATTAATTTAAAAACTGGAATTAAAATGTATTGCCCAGCATTGATTTACCTGCTGTGTCTGCAATTTGAATCAATCTCATTGCTTAGAAACCTCTTTGCCCATTTGAAAATGAATAAGCTCATTGGCCTGCATTTACAAATCCTACACTCCCAACAAGTTAATGTCATAACTATTGTTATTATCACCTGAATGCAACAATAAAAAATTGTAGAGAAGAATGTGCACTCAATAACAGTGAATAAATATAGTGAGAGGTCAGGATAAATCATAATTTTAGTATTGTGTAAGGTGGGAGAAGACTCATCACTTTAGCGTGGGATGAAATGATTGGCCTTCATTTTATTGGACAAGTCAAATAATAAGTTTTCTTAGCAAATTAATAACCAGTTCTGAAGTGACTTTTAAATTTGGAAGTTATTTTGTTAAATGCATACTTTTCTGGATTGCTTCAAAATTTAGGATTATATTCTTCGAATACTATTGATTAATTTCACACTCACATAATTTCACTACTCAGTATCACTGGTAACTGACAGTGATACAAGGGAAGGGAAAGTAATTAAGTGCAGACTCATAGTCTGCTTGCATGCAAAAAAATAAAATAAAAATGCATATTTAATTAAATTTTGTAAAATTGCATACACCAATTCAGAAATTGAAAACAGCAGGATTACCTCTATTGAAGTCATTAAATATTGTTGAAGATATTACAATGTCTTTGATATTTGTGTTTGGACATGCAAGTGTGACTGCCGAGGAAAAATTATAAAAACTAATAAATTCAAATTCAATTTAAAACTTCTATGAAATTTAAAGAAAAAAAATTGTGATTCAAGAGCAGAAAATGCAGAATTTGATCTCACATTGGCTCAGATTTCATCTTACAAATATGCTCCAATTACATCTGGTGATGTAGTAGAATGTTCAAAAAGATTCATTTCTCACAAAAGGATGAATTTGACTGAGTAAAATTTTGAAAAATTGTTTAGTGTTCCTGTTTCAAAAGACAATGAAAAAAATACCAAGCTAAAATTTGATTGTGCATGTTTTGTCAAATTTTATTTGGCATATGTATGCAGGTTTTAGCATTTTAAAGGGCACGAGAATCATGTCTAGTAATATTGAATTGTTTTATTTCAAGAGGAAAGTATTTTATTCACTTGGCAAGGGAAATGTTTCAGAAAATTATCAAGGTCAACACTATTACAACAGTAATGACATTTCTTTGCCCAAGAATCATTAACACAATCTGAGATATTTTTCTCTGGCAATTTTGAAGATGAATAATAGCCAAAATCATCGCGTGTTTGAGAATGCAGTGTTATCCGTACTATTTGCCACAAACAGCACACTGTGGAGAACCCTAAATTATGAAAAACTTGAAACCTTTTTTCCTTGGAAACCAAAGTAAAAATTAATAATCTTTCAAAAGAAAATTACAAACTGTCACACTCCATGAACTTGATTCAGATCTCTAGTTGTAAAACAATGTCCTGAAAAACCAGCATTTTGAAGTTAATGACACTTTTCTAGTGGGAATGTGAATTTTTTATATTACTCATACTCATTTGTAGTCATTCTGAGAGCACTACTAAATAGTATTTATTTTATTTATTTATTTAGTCAAAAACAGTCAAAAACTGTATGTGACATATGGGGGAGAAAATCTGCGCACGCTTTCTTGACACACTGAAACTATACACATTGTTTATAGTGTTAGTACACATTGAAACTATAAGAGAATTATAATACAAGTTATATTACCAAATGAGAATTTTAAAATAACTTGCCTGGTCAAAAATGATACACACTAAAATAATTGAACCATTAATGTATACACATTTTGTGAATGTTAAATACGAATGAAATCACTAAAGTCCATGATGCTTGCAAAATTAGCAAAATGTATATTGGCATCACCTTCAAATACATGTTCATGATCTTGTTATAGAATGCAATAGCCATTTAGAATTAACAATATCCATGAATATCTGCATCGATGAACCATGACCTGTTTCAGTGACCAATTTCCATCACCTGTGCCAAAACTACCTGAAAAATAAAATTAATACAATAGTATTTGAAAATATAATTAAAGTGATAATGATTAAAAAATAAAAAAATATAAAGTGTTTTACAGCATTTTTTTTTGAGGAATGCATTATTATTTTGTTTAATTATTTACAGAACATGATAGGCTTTAGTCTCAATTTAAATACAGTAATCAAAATTCTGTACACTTATAACATATGGGAATACTACACAACAATTAATTCTACAATTTCTAATTGCCATTAATGACACTTCAAGACTATTAAAATTATTTCAATGAATTGGCAAGATAATAAATATTATTTCTTTACATTTTAATGCGAATTTGCAATGCTTAATTGAGTATTAAAAACTAATCAAATAACTTAAACTTTTTTTAATAGGTACTTTTTTGACTATTAAAAATAGGCACAAATGAATGCAAAATAATGATTTTTGGAAGCCAAGTCCTCTATATCAACTTAACAACATTAAAATTTGAATTGAAAGGATTCAAACCGATGATGTAAAACGAAATAATTGTTTATCTTGTTCGACATAAGCTTTTAAGGGAATTTTACAATTTACAATAAAATAACTTTGAGCTGGTTTAATGGCCACGTTTTGTAGGTTATGTCCAACAGAAATGCACGTAAACTAATATATGCCTTTCTATTATTACAACTCATGATAGAAATATATACGTACCTAGAAGTTGCAATTCCATTCCACCATTCTCTTTTAATCTTGGTTGACAATTCTTGTTTGATTTCAAATAGGCGGTGTAAATGAAGGTATTTCTTTCGAACTTCATTCGCCCGTTTACTTCCAATGACAACATTTTCACTTCAAAGAGGTATTTTAGACTCTGTAGTCTGGCACCTATTAAAAGATATCCACCAATATCCTTTAGATTATAATCCACACTGATGCAGCACTATAAGTTTCAATACAGTACTTACCAGTGAACTCATAGAACGTTCAACGATTTGCTTTGCCAACGACGTATTTTTCTACAGTAACAAATTGAAAACTTTCACAACGATGCGCTTTTCGCCACTTCGAAGAAATTTTCCGGAAGGGCCAGTCCATCTCTTAGCCCTTCCAAAATGAACTGAATAGTATGTCCTCGCAGGCCGATCGGCGGCGTGCCGTTACGGTCCAACGCGCGCCGTCCCACGCGCTTCCTCCTGAACCCTGCCTAACCCTCTCCCACGTTGCTGCTGACACTCGGCTGATATCAGGTCCTTATCGCCCAGCAACACTCATGCTCTCCTTCTTCGTTTGCAGTAGTTTTGATGCAAGGTTAATTTAACAACCGATGGTTCAAATCAGTTCTTATGTAGTGAACTTACATTTGTACTTCTTTAAATCAGGATTTTTCTTAGGATGAACGGATAATATTGCGCAACTTCCTGTCCCCCCCACACACACTTCCAAGAGCCCGCCGAGGGCCTGGGACTGGTAGCTGATAAATATATAACGTAATTAGTCTGCCTTTCAACATTTATATTTACATGTGTAACAGCACAGACGGAAAATAATATAATTATTAAAGTTTGTCTCAAACTTCGTTCCCGTTTTGAGCAAGAATGACAGATGTTTTCTTTGCTTGATAAAGTCATAATTATTGCATTATGCTTCTATTACGTAATTGAAATAATTGATATATATATATATATATATATATATATATATATATATATATATATATATATATATATATACATACACACATGTGTGTGTGTTTAACAGATGTTGAATGTTTTTCAATGTATATTTTCTTCAATACGTAATTAATCTGACAAGGTACCTGGCTGCTGTGGCCAGCTAGTGCTTTTCAACATGAGTAGGCTTGATAAGACCGACAGGTCCGTTTATGAAGCATCATCAACCTCTCAGAAATCACAGGCCGGTTGGTCTATCAAGGTCAGCAATCTTAGATGCTGTTTTAACTAGGAAAGGGAGTAAAGCAACAAGGTCTCTGTTTCGCATACGAAGGTTTTGTGTAACTATTGAAATCTTGTTGGGAATTATGGTATCCTTTTTTTCAGTGCAGCGTTCTACGTGTGTGTACCCTAAGTTCAGAGTGCATTGACCTCGCACATGAGCTTGATGGCCATTGGCCCAAAATGTCTTCAAAAGTTCTTGCATTGATCTATGGCCATCCTCTACCAAAAACCGCGACTCTCCGATTTGATAACAGAGTACGGGGTCCAATAAGGGCCCCACACCAACAAAGTTGCTGGTAGTTTTAATTTCATTTCAGGTAATTTTGTCGTGGCTACGATCTGAATACGTATGTATGAGCTGAGATATATGTATGAGAGAGTTGCTGTGCTTATAACGTATCGAGGCATAAAATAGTTTAAAAAATATATTTTGTTGTCCTTTTAGAGAAAAGGTGCTGTTTCTGTTTGGAGAACCGGTTTCTTCTATTATCAATTTATTCTGTGCGTTAAAGGTACAGGGTCACACACGGGAGACGCACGGTTTTGAACTGCGTAGAACTGAGAGTGCAGTGGTGGGAGGTGGGCGTAGTCGGGATAGTTTTGCTCTACACAAGACGCCATTTTATTTACTCAGTCGCTATGGAGCAATGGAACATGCTACGTCGATTGTTTGTCTATGACTGTTTAGTGAGAAATGATGAGTCTATTACAGCTACGCAGCGATTGTTTCGGTCACGGTTCAATGTTGGTCGACATGGAGCTGTTCCTCACCGTAACACAATCCTCAGATGGGTGAACAACTTCAGATTGACTGGAAACATAATGGATAAGAAGTACCCTGGCCCGAAACGCAGTGTAACGACACCAGAAAATGTTGAAAGGGCAAGGGAAGCGGTTGTTAGAAGAGGTGCGTCAAGCTGGAACAGCCAAGTCAGCACACCACAACGAAACATGTCAAATCATTTATAGCTAATTAATTTCCAATTAATTGCCACAATCTGGAATCAATTGCCACGTATTTTCGTGGAGAAAACGGGGGGGTGTTGTCTTGACGCGGCGCCAGCTCACACACATAAGTTAAATTCGAATCGTAGCCCAACGGAAACCCTCCAATCATTTATGGCTCATTAATTGCCACAAATTGGAATTAATTATCATGTATTTTCGGTCGAAAATCATCAATGTCAATGTCAGCAGGCAGGACGCAACACCGAACATAATAAAAAATAATTGAACATAGAACAAACTAGCACAATCAAATAAAACAAATATAATTTAAGGAACACTTGACACTAATTTATTACTCTAAACAGAAATTAATTGTTCCAGCCATTTATGAAATAAATAATGTTAAAAAAGTCTGTTATGCAAAACGTACGACAATCGAATAGGAAATTGGAGAATGCCAATGGATACTAACAACTAAAACCTCATTTAATTTCAATACACATTCCATTTTAATATATTTCACCAAAGATAAATTTATAAACGTGACAATTTAATAAATAAATGTTGTTAAAAATCGAACTAGAGTTATCCAACCATGCCAGATATTCAAATTCCAAAATAGAGAGAACCAACGAGCATAATCAAATAAAACCAAAAACATAGTTTATATATATTTGATACTATTTTTTTATTTTATACACGAATTAATTTCTCCTGCCATTTATGAAATAAATATTTTTTTAAATTTCCTAGTTATTCAACCACGTACGACTTTCAAATAGGAAATGCGAAGTACCAACGAGCACGAATCACTAAAATCTATTAAATATTTAAATACATATAATGGTTTATTACAACAAAGTTAAATATATAAACATTGCCCTGTTTTACATAATTTTTTTTTAAAAACTGCATAAGAAATATCGAACCAAACCAGATATTTAAATTTAAAAAAAGGGAACCAACGAGCACAATCAAATGAAACCAAGAACATATTTTATGGACAATTGATGCCAATTAATTACTCTATACACAAATTAATTGCTCTTGCCATTTATGAAATAAATAATTTTAGAAACTTAATAGTAATCCAACCACGCACGACATTCGAAAAGGAAATGCGAGAGTAGTAACGACCCCAAATAACTCAAATATTTTAAATGAAATAATACACACTCAATTCTCATATATAAAACCAAAGCTAAATTAATAAACGTTGCCGTGTATTAAATAAATATATTTAATACTGCATCAGAGTTATCGAATTAAGTCAGAATTTTAAACTTCAATATGTAGAGAACCAACGAGCACAATCAAATAAAACCGAGAACATAGTGTAATATATAATCTCGCTCTCTCTCTCTCTCCACCCTCCTTTGATACCGCGACGCCTCACGTCGCGGCGCTAATGTAACAATATACTACTTCTAATCAAACACGATGGCCCACGTTAGTGCGCCACTGTAATATTCTCTTACAAAATCTCACGACGATTGTAATCTTTTCCTCGTCACGCGCACTATCTTGCCCTGCCCTAGCCCTAAATTATAATTGGGTGCCACATTAGCGATTGCCCGTACCTCTTCTAGCTCGTACTATTGTTTATTTCTTACCGTGCCGTAGTCCGCGCGCTCACTCCATACGGAGTTGAAGGAAGGGTCCGTTTCGTTCGTGCCTGGGTCAACATTCATACCACTACAGAATAAAAAGACATGGAATCACGGCAATTATGAGCCATTGGGATGCTCATGCATTTAATTTAGGATTTTTTTTTCGCTGATCTCCCTTTTCATGAACACAATCTGCCCCTCCGACTTACGAAACATAACAATACGAATATATAAACACACAGAAAAAAATAAACATACACACTGAAATTACAATACAAAGAAAAATCTCATCCATCCATCAGAATGCGCATTCTGTCGTGACCTTCCTTATTATCCTTAGCCTAATAGCATAACTTGGTCTTCGACAGAACTTCTTCTCTTTCTTTTCAATGGAGCGTAAACAAACAAAAAAAAACAATACAGTTATTGCACAATTCGTGCCACTTCCCTTTTTTGCAGCGATGTCACCTTCCGTCAGCGCCCGTCGCTGGTAACTGTCACGTGCATTATTTACGCACGCAGTTCCCCGTTCAGCTGCCACCAGTTCCTCGATGCACTCCTCCGTTTCAAGTTTGCCAATGCATCCACAATTATTGTTTTTTGTCTTAATCGCGTCTTCCCTGAATGTTATTTCTATATCTCGCGATATATATATCTTTCGCGACGCTCCTATTTCCTGACACCTAATTTTCGTAAATTTTGTCTATGCGGATTTTTTTTTCGTGAATTTCTAAATGAATTTAAGTAAATTTTCGATGCACTCAGTCTCAACAATTGTTTTTATGCAACCAAAATAACTTAATAACGTTTTACACGACACTTCCGCAAAAATTTTCAAAAACTTAACACAACATAAAAACGCGTGCGATCATCCTCACGTCCGAACTCATTCTGTCTGTAACCCAGTTTTCATTATTGGTCTACACAATCCAAGTGACTGTCTTTTTTCCAAACATATGCCCATCACCATAATAAATGTTCGAAAATGTTTACATTTTTTACTGTTTTGGGACATCTTGCGTCTTACTCTCTCTTTCATAGTTTTATTAACTTTTGGTTTGTAATTATCACATTACCGAATTCCCCTTTCCCGTTTTCCTTCTTCCAAAAAACCTTTATTTTCCGTCTTCCCCACTCGTGATGACGTCACTTACATCTTCGGTCGCTCTTTTAATTCTTTCTTAGCTCGCTATGCTATGGAACTGGATACTGATTTATTAAAGCCTTACATAAATTCCCCCCCGCGCCGTAACTAATTTTGTCCTGATCTAAATATTTTTCCCTATAATCTCTGTAAGTTTGGCCAAAATCCACCCAGGCATTCGCTGGATATTCAATAAAACTCGTTTTATTATATACTTTCAGAGGTACAACAATGGTCACCATGTCTTCAACTCCGCCGTCATGCATGCAATTTATACCATTTATAATATTTACGGAACCCGTGGCTCGAATAACGTGATTCTTGGTTCAAAATGTTCTTAAATTTGGGTTCTATTCACTGTTTACAATGCCTATTGCCCCCCTTTTTGTTTTCTATTACTTTGCTAATAATTATTACGCGGCGCTGTTGTCTATTGTTTCTTTCATTATTGGCTCCTCTTTGCTTATGTAGAAGTTCCTTGTCCCACGCATTCTTGCGGGCTAGTCTCAAAAATCATTACAATAGTTTGTAGACATTTGATAATAATTTATTATTCTATACAGTATTTAATTGCTCTTGCCATTTATGAAATGCATTATTTTAAAAACTTCGTAGTTATGCAACCACGAAAGGAATTGGAATACGAAATTGGAGAATACCAATGAGTACAAACAATTATAACCTAGTAAATAATTAAATACACTATCCATTTTAATTTATTACCCTAAGATAATTTTATAAAGGTGGCCGTGCAGTAAATAAATATTGGTAAAACTGAGAGTTATTCAACCATGCCATATATTCAAATTGGAAAATCGAGAGAACCAACGAGCACAATTAAATAAAATAATGAATATAGTTTAGATAAGTTTAATACTAATTAATTATTTTATAAACAAAGTAATTGCTCTTGCCATTTATGAAAAAAATAATTTTAAAACTTCATAGATAGGCTACAACGTGAGATATTCGAATACGAAATTGGAAAAATAAAATAAGTACAGACAACTAAAACCTACTAAGTATTAAATACACATTCTATATTAATTTATTACACCTTAGATATATTTACTATGGGGGCTGAGTATTATATAAATAATGTTAAATCTGGATCAGAATTATCGAACCAAGCCAGATATTCAAACTCGAAAATAGAATACTAGCACAATCAAATAAAACCAAGATAATAGTTTAAGTGAGATTTGACACTAAATTAATATTATAAAGAGAAATGAATTGCTCTTGAAATTTATGAAATAGATCATTTAAAAAACTTTATAGTTATGCAACCACGTATGATATGACACCAACTAATTCGATAGTTTTGGGTGGAAATCACGACACTTAGATCGGATATTCATTCATTTGTTAAAAAATTATGGTAAACATTATCTATGTTGTATTTTATTTACTCAATGTATCATTGAATAACGTTTTCTGTTGAATTCTCATCAATAAATTTAAGTATTACGTGGTTAGGCGGAAGAGCGGAATTGATTGTCACATAAATAACTTATTATTAATATTAATCTCTTAGTTATGAACGGGAAACAGTTTTCCCGGCAATTTTCAGCTCAGCGGTTCGAATGGGATGTTCATAACCTGACAGCCAGAGGCGTGTGACAGGGCTTATCTCTCGCTTCCTGATGACACATGCTGAGAGCAGGCGATTCGCACGTATTGGAGTCTCGGCCTACGCAAAGTGTTGATAGAGAAGGGTTCGGAAGCGCTCGTGGGCCGCTGTGGCATTCTCCGCGTTTACAGTGTGCCGTACGATGTTTTAAAAAAATGTATTTCACAAATAGCAGAAGCAATTAATTTGTCCATAAAATTAAAAAAATAGTATCAAATATCTTTAAACTATGTACTTGGTTTTATTTCATCGTGCTCGTTGGTTCTCCGTATTTTTTAATTTGAATTTCTTGGCTTGGTTCGAACACTCTGATGCAGTGCATTATTTATATAATACACGGCAACATTTATGAATTTGTCTTCGGTGAAATAAATTAGTATTGAATGTGTATAATTTTATTTAAAAGATTTTAGTTATTTGTGCTCATTGGCACTCTCGCATTTCCTATTCGAAAGTCGTACGTGTTTGCATAACTATGAAGTTTTAAAAATTATTTATTTCATAAATAGCAGGAGAAATTAATTCGTATATAGAGTAAAAAAATAGTATTAAATATAGAAAAACTATGTTGTTAATTGTGCGCGTTAGTTCTCTTTTTTTCGAATTTGATTTTCTGGATTGGTTCGATAATTCTGATGCAGTTTTAACAATATTTATATCAATCACGGCAACATTTATTATTTTATCTTTAGTGTATTAAACTAGTATTTAATGTGTGTTTAATTATTTAATAGATTTTAGCGATTTGTGCTCATTGCACAAATTTCCTATTGGAAAGTCGTACGTGGCTGCATAACTATGAAGTTTTAAAATTATTTATTTCGTAAATAGGAAGAGCAATTAATTTGTGTATACAGTCATAAATTAGTATTAAATACTTTTGAATTTAATTTTTGTTTCTTTTCTTAAAAAAGTGGCGATAGAAACAAGTTCCCACTAGCGCTCCTAGTGTCAGAACCTGGTAATTCAGCGTCAGAACCTGGCAAATAGAAACGTTAATGTGATTCTTACGGAAGAAACACTTTTTTTCAATCGACCAAACGAAATGCCACTAATTTTTACTTACTCTCTTTGTGATTTACAGTTAGTAACATACCCAGAATTGGTATGAGTGTTATTACTGCCGAGACCAAAAGTTAGCCAAAAAAATGCCAATTTCTCTTTTGAGAGTTTTCTCAAAAATATTAGAGAGGCTTTTCTATTCGCAAATGGAAACTTTTCTCAGGAAAAACGAAGCGTTTTTACACTCACAACACGGTTTCAGAAAATCAAAATCTACGGAAACAGCCATTTTTTCCTTTATTCAAGATGTTGATTCATCAATGGACCAAAATGAAGAACCCATTGGGATATTTTTAGATCTTTCGAAAGCTTTTGACGTTATTAACTATAACATCTTGCTCTCAAAATTACCTTCTTTTCGAATTTGTGGTATTGCCCTAGATTAAATAACTTCCTACCTTAAACATTCCTCAAAGAGTAGAAATACCGTTATCACATGAAAGGACATTATTTACTTATCTTTCCAATTCTTTGCCAATTGAACATGGGGTCCCAAGACGTTCGATCTTAGCTTCTATCCTATTTCTGTTGTACGTAAACGATATACCCTCATCTATTAAAAATGGATTTGTCGATGACACGAATGTTGTTTTCAAAAATGAAAGAATAATAAGTACAATTTCAGAAGTTTCAAATTGGTTTTGTAATAAATTAATAGTTAACGAAGGAGAAACCGTCTCAATGCAATTTTGAGTTTAAAAACAGGAATCACATGCTCCATTGAAAATGAACAATTAGCTGTTTTTTAAGGTAACAAAATTTCTAGGTCTCTCAATTCAATCAAACCTCAAATGGAATGTACATATAACAGAATTAAACATTAAAATTGCTTCTTGAATGCACGTGTTATGTTATGCATTCTGAATTTAGCTCGTTGCGTGTATTTTGCAAATGTACATTGCGGAAGCTCATCCTTTAGTGCCCAGACATTTAGATAGCAAAAGAAAATTATCCGTATAATGAAAAAATCCCATCCACGTGATCACTGCAAGCCTCTTTTTATTGAGCTAGGAATTTTACCATTGCCTTGCTTATTTATTTACGAGTCTGTGGTATTTGTCAAAACTGACTTACTTAACGGTGGGAACATATTTTAATGTAATACTGATGTTTATAGTTACAACACTCGACGTAGAAATGATGTTCATCAAGTGTCAGTATCAACAGTTCACTACAAGAAATCCACAAACAATACATGTATGTTACTTTACAACACATTGCCAGATGAAATTAAACAATAAAAATTGGTACACAAATGTAAGTTAATAGTAAAATCTTTTCTGCTGCAAAACTATTTCTATAAAATTAGAGACTATACTGATTAAAAAAGAAAAATAATTTTTACTTTAACAAAACCAAGATAATATAATGAATTTGTTTACATTTATATTGTATAATTTTAAAAATGACTTAAAAGCCTGTAAATAGTAATGTACTTCAGCTTCCGGGTCAATGAACCCTATCTCGAACGAGTTTTTGTCCAGTTTCCCTGATCCAATGAGCAAATTCTGAGATGTCTTCTTGATTTGCTTCTGGACGTAAATGACTTCTTCATGCCCACGTTTTGTTGAGCTATCTTTTTGCTTGTGGTGGTAGTAGAGCTTAGGGTGAGTTTCTATACAGTTAGCAATACAGAAAAATCAAATCTGTTCGTTCGTTTACTGTTACAAAAAGGTTTCCTATAATTGGCAACGAAAATATTTAGTTTTTGAAATGTTAATTTCTCACTTTGTAATTTTATTATTATTATTATTA
>BLKR01016662.1:0-22684 GCA_011170035.1 Teleogryllus occipitalis | reverse complement strand
TGTGCGCGTGCGAGTGCGTGTATGTGTGAGTGCGTGTGTGTGTGTGTGTGTGTGTGTGTGTGTGTGTGTGTGTGCGCGCGCGCGCGTGTGTGTGAGTGAGTGCGAGTGTGTGTGTGTGCGAGTGCGCGTATATATAAACACACACACACAAGGTCAAGGACATCCATGTGCAGGTGTGTGTGTGGGTGCATGCTAGAGGTGTAAGGGTACACACACACACTCACACACACACACATTGTCCTGTAATATTGTGCATGTGTGTGTCCATGTGGTATCTACATGTGCACATGTATATGTGAACATGTGGAGTGAGTGCATGTGCATGTGTGTGTGTGTTTGTGTATGTGGTGTATGTGTGCACACAAGTGAGGTATATGTGGGCTTGGTGTGCTTGTATGATCACTATAATTGGACTTGCTATAATACTCACTTTGTCATAAAATTTCTCCAACTTTTGAATATCCAATAATTCATCAGGATAAGCAATATGAACAGACATTGCCTGAGCTTTCTCAAGAGCTCGTTTTCTAGGAAAGAAAAAACAAATGTTATTGCTATTGAAAACTAATTGGAACTCTTCTTTGTTTAAATAAATTTCAATCCTAGCATTTACATTGTGCTACAAGAAGAGACAGAAAATACATGGAATTCTTATTTTTCTATTTATGATCATTTTTCAGTTTTCTATTAAAAATTATGTATGTGACAAACGAGATCTAGTTGGTTCTTTATTGCTTTGGCACACATGAGAAGCTATTACAATATTTGGAGCATTTTCTGAGAGAATGGGGCCAAATCAGGTTTGAACCAATATAATTTTAATATTTTGTTGTATATTATTGGTCATTAGTAATTATTACAATTTTTTCCTTTCCAATTACCTCCGAGATTAGCATAAAGATCTCGATAAATTATTTCTTAATATTTTCTTTATTTGTTTTTTTTTTTGGGGGGGGGGATGAAAGAAAGAAAAAAAAGAAACAAAAAAAAAAGGAGGAAGAAAGTTTATAGATGTAGGAGATTAATTTAGTGTAAGACTTTTGGATGATAAAAAGTATCTAAGCGCACAAACTTCTCATTGATTTTTACAAACAAAAAATTATCTACCTTGTTTGTTCATCCATCCATTCCACTTGCTCTAATATTTTTATGAATTCTGCTCTGATATTTTCAACCATTTCCATTGCATTTTTTTTGGCATCTTCATTGAAATATTTTTGCACATATAAAGAGCCGACAGAAATTGACAAACTGAAAAAGAGCACATTTTACATGTGTAGTTTGTTGACAATGCTTTGAAAGTAAATAAAAAAGATTGTTATGGAATTGATTGTGTATAAAGCAATATTTACCCTCCAGCAACAATATCAATGCACTCTTTCCACCGTTGTTCCCTCTCAGTTTTGCCTGACAGAACAGTGAAGAAATTCAACTGGCGTTTACGTGCTTGTTCCGTCAAATAAGTTATTGTTGCTCCAGCGGCTCGCCACATCACATAGTTGGCTTGAACTCTGAAAATTAATTTGTAAGTAACTTATTATTTTTGCAGTAAAGAAGAATGTAAGAATCTGTTCAATAAATCCCAATATCTTTTACATTCATTAATATATTTACTGATCTAAGATAAAAAATTGTGCTCTGTAAGGCTTATTTCATGATTTTCATTTCATTTTCTGGGTTTATAAAGTGCTTCAATGTTTGTTTCTGTCGTATTAATGAGAAAAATATTACAAAATTTAATTATATGTAATATTTATTTTCATTAGTGAAGTTGTACTGGAAATTCATTATTTAGACATTTTCCTAGTATTTTATCCAAAATTAATTTACCGTTTTGGTGTGGAAGAAAGAAGTTTCTCCAGTCCTTTGATGAAGGAGGGGACAGTTACCACTATTGGTTCAAAGTTGTTAATTTCAATATCTTGGGGCAAAATATTCCTGAAATATTCAAGCCAAGGAACACTCGGAAATTTTGATTGCATTTCTTCTATAGTCATTAAATTGTACAATTTAGAAACATTTCGTCGTTCTTCACTGGGTAAGGATATCTGTGGAAAAATAATATATTTTATTTCTTTGATAATGAATAATCTCTCTCCTTTTCTTCTCATTTTCAATTAAGCATCATTATGTAATTTGCCAATACTTACATTAGCAAGTTTTATTTCAAGCTCTAGAGATTCTCTTAACTCCTCTTCAGCCATTTTACGGTCAGCTCCCAAAAGAACAGCTATATCAACTTGATATTCATAATATGCTCTGACAAGTTTATCACTCATACCTTTAACTAAATATTCCCTGCTTAGTCCAAGAGAGGCCTGGTCGATCTGGAAAAATATTTTGAAGACATTTATATTTATTATTTTTTTAGTTTTGAATCATAAATTTTGTTCAAATATTCATTATAAATTAATTTACATAACATACATATTTCATGACCTACATTTATAGATCTATAAGATGAATTTTTTGCATCTGTTGCTACTGAGAAGTCCATAAAATAGTCGACACTGTATCCCATTTTCCGGAATTTGTATACAGATTGTCGCCAGTCAAACTTGCCTGCTGACCATGTCGAACCATCCACAACTGGCCAGCCTCCTAATTCTCTTAGAATATCTTGAAGTGGTTCCAATCCTCTACTTTCAATTAAAGCTGTAAATACATGTAATATATAAATAATAGGTATATCAATTAAAAGATTCATGAAAGTACATCGTTCTTTTCTAACTAGGGTCTCGTAAAACTATTAGTATAATCTACTCAATATTAAACTCTTATTACATTACTACTCTTAATATACTTACTTTTATTCATACAAGCTCGATAAAGTTTTTTAACCAGTTTAAATGGCTTTGCTTCTGTTTCCTTTATGGGTTCTTCAACAATTGTGCGCAACTTTTCTGTAAGTTGGTCTGTTATAATACTGAAGGTATTCACTGTTGACTTGTCATCAGGAATATTATTTGTCTTTACATAATTGCCACATGCAAAATTGTAAAAGTCGTCACAGGGTTCTACTGATGTGTCCATGCTCTTCAGCATTGTTGAAGCTGGAATGAGAATGGTAAGTGATGAGACACAAAAGAAAATAAATGATGTAATAAGGCTAGATAATGTGATAATATTAAAAAGATACTTTATTATCATAATGCATTTGGGGGTCTTTTAAACAGGAGCATCACCAGCAAAGAATTATTCCTTTGGGTTGATGACTCAATAAATAAAGTACAAATTTCCAAAAAATGTTGAAAAAATTAAATTTTAAAAACACCTTTTTGAGGTTTCCTGAATGCCTCCAACCACATATTTTTAAAATCTAAATTTCAAAGAGACACTGGGATATTCTTTGTCAAAACAAACAAAAAAATACCGAAGGTTCGGAAATCATGCAAATAATTATATTTTTAGATTCAGCATGATATCAAAACAAGAAAAAATAGTTTTTATTTTTTATTTTTTTGGAATGTTATTTTTTATCTAAAAATAATTCAATTCTTTAATGATTTTAATAAATTTTTCGTGTTTCTTGCCTTAAAAATTCCAAGCTAAGACTGTGTTTAAGTTTTGTCTGTGTATAATATTTTGTTAACACCATCTACTGATGTGAAGGAACAGCAAAATTGATCAACAAAAATTTTCAGGGTCACTGCAGTCATAGAGGAAATATATGGGTAAAAATCAATTGTGAAAATACGTCATCGTCTTTTTTCGATTTTCAAAAACCAAAATATTCCTATATACTTGATGCCTACAAAATTTCATACTTGGTTATTGAAAGGGTTCAGAACTATAAGCATTTTTATTACAAAATTGGTGACGAAAAGTTGTTTTTTATCTGACAAAATAATTTTTATTGGGAAAACGAAAGGGCCATTACAATTTTTTGCTCATTTAAAAATACTGTACAATAGTTTTTATAATATTTCACGTTTAAAATTCTATAGTCTACAGTTAAAAATACAGAGGAAATTCAATTAACCAGTAAGACAGAAAATGTAATGGAATCATATAAGGCTTCAAAAAGTTTTAAATGTAGTTAGTTAAACCATATGTCACACGTACCAGCATGAATGCAACCTGGTGTGAGGCAGAGATCACTTTTCACCACATCATTTTTCTTCACAATACCACTGAGTGCAGCAGGCAGTGTTGGCAAAGAATCTGCAAAACAAGAGATAAAGAATAAATTATCTTTTTTTCTGTTTGTAGGCCTATATGAGGGAATGCCTACCATCACTATCCACTGGCTTTTGATTTTCATGTGTCTTAATTCACCTGAATCATACTACTTACAAGATATTTGTATTAATAGATTCAGAGGCATTCGGAAGGGGAGGGAGACATCAAGGGCAACTTGCTCAAGACCCTGACTTGCGCACTGAATTCTTTTTCATCGAAAACAAATAAAAATGTATTTGCTTGTAATTCAAATTAACTGCTATGAGCTATTTCTGTTGCATGAAGAAACTAACTAATAAGAACTACTGAAGCAATAAGAAAACTACAAGTTATGTCTTTATAGGGATGCACCGCCCACATCAGGTGGTTGGGTCAACTGTACTTCTGGGCTCTCTTTTCCATTAAACATTTTTATTTACATATATTACACATCACTATTTATCAATAATACCTGGTATATTTTTTAATTTTTTTGAACCTAGTTTGGGGCTCTAGGAGAGATCGACAGCATTGGATGCATTTTTCTGGGATAGGTTAAACTTTTCTATTTTTGGCCTTTTTTTAGTCGGTTTTTTGATTTTTTAAGTCATTTTTGTATATGGGGGATAGAGTCTCATTTGGCCACTTATCAAGAGTACATTGGAAAGTTTATTCAGGTTTCTGCCTGAAATTCATCTGTTTTACTGTGGGTACAATGTACCAATTTTCAATTTTTCACAGCTTTTGAAAACTTAAAGAATTTTCCACAAAAATTTCACTCCACATAATTTATGTATTTCAATTAATATAATTTTTACATTTTCTCGCTATACTGTATAGTACGGGAGGAAAAGTATTGCCTCAACAATACGATCTCGAATTTTAGGTCGTACAATTGTGTTTTTAAATTTTTTGTAAGCTGTAACTCCGCACACACGGCAGATTGAGGCGCAACTTATCTCAAACGATGACCTTGCTTCCCCATCCCTTGAGCCATAAACAGTTGAAGGCAAAAGCTCGCAACGAGCACTGATGACAACATTCCAAGCACTAAAATTTCGTTGGCGCGAAACAGAAGCTAGTTGCTTCCATAATCGAGAACTTCTGTTCAGCTTTATTACCATTATCTAAAGAAATGGCCGAGGCAGGTTCAGGTCCTTCAAAAGAGGCACCGAAAACTCCTGTCCAGTGTTCGGACTCCCTACTATTGCCTAGCCAGAGCGATGACCTGACCACACACGTAACAAGTTTGACTTTGATTTTCCAGAAGTTAGCATTATTGTAAATACTCTTGTGGCCGGCTTTATAACTAATACCCCCACTCCGCCCGCATTTATTCAATCCATCGTTTAAGAGAAGTTGCGCGAGTAGTACAAAAGCTGTTCGCATGCCTGACCACAAAGATGACTGCCTAGGGAATAGAGACTGAATAGAGAGTTTTCAGGTACGAAGAGCTTTTTAAATACAAAGATATTGAATGTTACACAATGTTCAGCAATCTTCTGACTAGTGTCCTTTCATAAAAAAAATCGTTCGATTCTCGTGGCTTGGATGTTTTCTGCTTCATTCAAGTCTAGATTTTTAAACGAAGTCATGTAATTTTTTAAAAAATTTAAGAGATTGTTGAGTAATAACACTAACAGGAGAAAAGGTTTAGGTATGCTGCGGATTCCCACTAATGTTTATGTACTGAAACACGCTAAGTTAAATACCCAATCATGTAACGATTTAGATAAAATTAGTAATATCTTAATTGCTAATTTCCAATGCGTGCTGAAATTGAAAGAAAAGTGTGCAGCTTCCGGTCATGTGAAAAGGTCTGTGCTTTAATTAGATACTAACGAACTCAAGAAAAATTCAAAAACATCTTTGTTACTAAATTCCAACGCGCGCAGAATTGAAAGAAAAACTAATCAACCATGTGAAAGGTTTACTAAATGGTTTCGTTAGATATCCAGAAACTCGGGAGAAATTAAAAAAACGTTGAGTTTCGATTCTGACTGAAAATGAAAATATTTGATTTGTCTAATTTCGCATATTCTCGTACTTCGCTGAATTCTCAATACGTCACTGCTTCTCACACAGCGAACGTCATGCGACAGCAAGACTCCAAGGAAGATGTCGCCAGCCGTTGCATTTTTTGCTATTTACGTGCTAGGAACAAGATTTTTCGACATTCTTCGCGTGTAAAGAACTGTTGGGATGTATCAGTACAATACGTTATGGCAGCGTTCGTGAAGACTGTTTTTGTTACAGTATTTAATTTATTGTAGCGTTACAATAAAGTATTTTACTTATTCTTGTAAAGTCTGCAAGCTACTTTTTGGAAAACGACTCTGTGATTTTATTCAGCAGTATTTTTGTTATTGCTGACCCCTAATAACGTATAAAAGTGTAAATTGGTTCGAGATACCAGGCAAAAGTGACATTAGAACTCAGGACAACATATATTGTATATGAATGAGCAATAGAAATAGCTTAAGAAAGCCACTAAAATTTCTGTAATTCTAGACGGTGAGGTTGATGCTTTCTATTTATTAGTTTGAAATTCACAAAGGCTATGTACTACATCACCATCTAAAAATGTGGATATTAAATTTGGATATTACTTTGGACATGGGGATATTGTAGACAGTATCGCAAAACAGATGCAATTAATCTAAGAACAAACACTTAAAACACACACATTTCTGGATTCAAGAAAATCACGTTGCAGCAGGGCACTAGTCAGAAAAGTAATCTAACATAAGAGAAGTAAAAGTTAACCCTTTCAGACTTGAATTTTTGTGTTCCTTGGAAACATTTTTCTTTTAATCAATGATTTGGTTTTACTTTTAACGTATAATTTATCAAGTTAATATAAATTTGTTAATTTATTACTGTAAGTGAATGTAGTAAAAAAATGTAATTAACTTACTGTAATTTTAAATAATTACTAGACAGACTTTGCTTGATACTATCTGTAAGTCTATAAGCAATAAATTATTATTAATAATCATCATCATCATTATCATTACTAGTACTCTGATGATGATTTCTACAAATTTTTATTGGCGTTCACAACAATGAAACTATATATATCTTCGCAAGAAACGATAAAAGCACAACAATTAATCACAAACAATTCTGATGCAATAAAGTGCCAGAAATAACCAATTAAAAAGTTGTGTCCAACCTACTGGACGCCGGGTTTGAAAGGGTCAAGAAAGAGTGAGGGTGATGGAGTGGTGCGGAGGCAGGCTACTCACTCGGTCCGTTCTGCTGGTCGCGCACCACCAGCACGGCGACGACGACGGCCAGGGCGAGCACCACGGTCACCGCGGCGGCCGCCACCATCATCATGGCGCGTTCCAGCGCCGTCCGCCGCCGCCACCACGTGGGGTTCCTGCACACACACAAGCACGCGCGCGGGTCAGCGACAGAACACTCCAGGGCCGTGCTGCAAAGAAAGCGCTTGCTTTCTGACATCGGTGATTCTTTGACACCGGTGAATAAGCTGATAAGTTCATACTTCATTTTCATTTGTTTCCCTTCTCTCCTTTTTCTCTTCTCTGCCATTTCTATACATGGATGCTGTTCGGACCTAAGCCGCCGTCGTGATTGAGGTTTTCTGGATTTACTCAATCGCTTAAGGCGTATGCCGGGATGGTCCCTAGTTTTTGCACTCCCAGACGTAAATGGACAGATTGCCCTCGCCTCTTATATTGTACTACTCTCTATTAATGTAGACTCAGTGGTTAGGCGGAAGAGCAGGCCCTATGCCCTGAGCCTCGCCATTAATAAAGACATTATTATTATTATTATTATTATTATTATTATTATTATTATTATTATTATTATTATTATTATTATTATTATTATTATTATTATTATTATTATTATTATTATTATTATTATTATTATTAAGTAAAAAACACTTAATTTTACTGGGTAGAAAAAAACAACTTTAAAGTAATGCTGCAAATAAGTGATTAATGATATTCAAACAAAGTCTACACAAAAATAGTTTTGTTTTAATAGCACCTTCGTTTGGATATCATTAATCCCTGATTTAATTCGTTTAAACGTTGTTTTTTGCTCTCCTGTAAAATGAACTGTTTATGACTTATCAGCTTATTCACAAAGAATTATTGTATTCAGTAATATTAGCACTCAAACAAACATTAAGGACGTACTAAAACGATATTCTATACTCGAACTTGCAAGATCCACGAAATGTTTATGAAATGATCTATTATTACATTCAAATACAAAAGGAAAAATTGAAACGATTGCGAAAGCACGACATTCTTATTTTATTCTCTTCCGGCATGTCGTTGACAATACGACCATGCAACACTGAACTTACCAATACAAAACTTGAACTGTTTCACTCAGTATCAAAGTCTTTAAGTGCGAATGCATTCAAGAAAAAAAGAGGAGACATTTTTACAGAACTGTACAACGTACGTGAAGATCATGTCTGCAAGCGCCCGACGAGTGAGAGCATTTCCGAGAGCTCGGGCCGCCAGGCATCAAACGCAAAAGTCCGCCTCTGGCTGTGCTTGCGCTCGAATGCCGAGTGCGTAGCCGAGAATAGGCGCCGCCTCGCCCCCCTCCTCCTCCTCCTCCTTCTCCTTCGCGGGGCCTCCCCATCCCGCCCCGCCCCGCCCCCGCGCTCACCCAAGCGGACGCGCGCGTCAACAAACGCACGCGCGACCCACGCGCCCAAAGCGGCGCCGCGCACCCACTGGCGGCCTTCCGGGGTGGGGCGAAATAAAAGAAACGAAACAAAGTACGGTTTATTTAAGCATTGCTTTATATTCTGTAATATAAACTAGTAGAATACAGAATGTCTCAGAATAATGTAACACATGGGTGTTGTGTTGTGAAGTGAAGTGTGGTGAAGTGAAGTGAAGTGAAGTGTTGTAAAGTGAAGTGAAGTGAAGTGTTGTAAAGTGAAGTGAAGCGAAGTGTTGTAAAGTGAAGTGAAGCGAAGTGTTGTAAAGTGAAGTGAAGCGAAGTGTTGTAAAGTGAAGTGAAGCGAAGTGTTGTAAAGTGAAGCGAAGCGAAGTGTTGTAAAGTGAAGCGAAGCGAAGTGTTGTAAAGTGAAGCGAAGCGAAGTGTTGTAAAGTGAAGTGAAGTGAAGTGTTGTAAAGTGAAGTGAAGTGAAGTGTTGTAAAGTGAAGTGAAGTGAAGTGTTGTAAAGTGAAGTGAAGTGAAGTGTTGTAAAGTGAAGTGAAGTGTTGTAAAGTGAAGTGAAGTGAAGTGTTGTAAAGTGAAGTGAAGTGAAGTGTTGTAAAGTGAAGTGAAGTGTTGTAAAGTGAAGTGAAGTGTTGTAAAGTGAAGTGAAGTGTTGTAAAGTGAAGTGAAGTGTTGTAAAGTGAAGTGAAGTGTTGTAAAGTGAAGTGAAGTGTTGTAAAGTGAAGTGTTGTGAAATGCTCTGAAGTGAAGTGTTGTGAAGTGAAGTGCCGTGATGTGGAATGAAATGTATTTTTAAGACAGACATTTAGCTTCAGTGTATTGTTGTGCTATGAGGTGAAGTGGAGTGCTGTAAAGGCTTGAACGGAGAAATTATAGAGTATTAAGTATTAAGTTTATCATAGGTAATACCACGAGTGCTTCGGAAATTGTTGATAAATTCCCGACTCGCGAAGCGAGGAGAGGATTTATCTGAGAATTTCCAAACCACTGGTGGAATTTAATAGGCCTATTCCACGAGTGAAATTATGTCCAACAGAGTTCCAAAATGACTCAAATATTGAAAATAACTAAAAGCTATGTTAAAATCAAAGAGGTTATGTCAGAGTACATACGCAATTTGGTGGACATCGACATAGCGATCGATGTATGTCGCTTCCTAAGATAGATGAGCCACAGTTTATGATTGGACAGCAGTTAGAAGCAGTAAGAAAAATCGGATTGGAAAAAGCGATAAACCTTTTGAGATACGCCGCCCTGATTGGGGCATTTTGTATGTATAGTTAAACACTCCTGGTTTTAATTTCAAGAGTGGAATAGTCATTTGTAAATTATTTTATTGTAGGTCAATGTACAATAGAGACTTTATGTAGACTTTATGAACGTAAAGTTAAGGTATTTGCTCCCCAAGTTATCATATTTAATTGCAGAATTAATAATATCTCTAAGCTAAAAGAAGATATTTAAGTAGAACACATTTGGGTTTGCAATTTTACGAGTTATTTTCGATAACACCATTAAACGACATCACCTTTAATAGATTCCCGAGGGAGGTTAGTAATTAGTTTCTTGTCTCATCAATGTCACATACCATGTTCATTTTTTAAAATTACTTTCTTGTGGCTTCTTTCTAAGTTATGAGACTTTTCCCAGCTTCCGTTCAAAGATGAAGAGGGTCCCCTTCATTGTGTATCTCCTCAATGTTAAAGCTATTTACATGAAAATGGCCTAAGTTATAGAAGAGTTTCTTCAGCTACACTCACTCTCAAATTGAAGATTGTAATTCAAATATTTGCTTGATTCGACATTGAATTAACATTATTGCATAACATGTAAGAAGAATAAAGAGTAGAAGAATGTACCTTGTCTGAAATAAAATGTGCTCCAACTTCATCTTCCGTTGATATCTTCGTACTTTCATTTTTTCACTTACTCTTTAAGAAGTTGCATTGTTCTAATTTGAGATGTAGGTGTACAACGGGTAAGTTATTGGGAAACTTGCTTTCATCTTGTAGTATCCAAAGTAACTGAATCTGTTCCCCCCCAATATTTTTCTGACATTTTAGCGTTTAAACCTGAGGGCTGACGCATGCCCCTGATGCGTCAGCCCTGCTGGATGGTAATTAGGATTAACGCAGCAAGACCAACTAAATAGTGGGCTTGTAAACGAGACACAGAAGGCTCTGATATTTTTCTAAATAAAGCTCAGCTGATTAAACAATTCCGCTATAAATATTGAGTTACGAGTACGAAAGTAGAGCTTATGACCTAAGAAAATATTCTTCGCGAAATGTATATCACATGAATATTTATAATAGTAAAATAAAAATGCGAAGTAATGTTGTAAAAGAATGTAACTTCCATCTTGTTCATAATATTAATTAAAATTCTTCAATAAAAATACTTAAGAAGGACATCCGAGAAAAATTTTTTAAAACTGAGCTGTTTGCAATATCGGGAACGTAGACGTTTATTTGTAGTGAAGTTAAACAATTCGTTAACTTTTCCTAAATCACCAGTACATATGTAAATGTTATTTTGTGATTTTTCTTCTAAATATTTTTCCTGTTGATAGGCCTTAAAGGCGAAGGTATTGATTTCGTAATTCTGGTCCGTTATATCGACTTAACGCAACCAGAGGAAAAACAACTGCTGGCATTCGTCAAGAATTTTACGCCCTCCATCCTTTAGGACCAATTAACAGAAAAGAGTTGTAGGTAACAATTGCGCGTGAGAGTTATTTTAAGAAATGGTATTTCTTATTTATGATTTTCTTTTCTTATAAGAAGATTATATTACGAAATGAATTGAAAGGCGCCCGATAGATATCACAAACAATGGACATTGATGGTTATTACTTGTAATTTGGTTGTCTTGGTGTACACACTTCACCCGCGTCAGTTAGTTACTGTTCATCATCCTAAAGATAGGTTGTTTTTAAGGTCCGTCAAAGCTGTTTTATTGGATCAGAAAAATATTTACCCCTTACTCCATGGTTCCTCAAAACTCTTCACCAAATCTACTGATTTCACGGAGGCGTTTTGCCTTTATCAAATCTGAAACGAGATCACAGGAGAAGAGGAGGAAGCAAACACACTGAAGAAATGGATCGAAAGTTTACGTTGATTTTATGCCAGACGTCTGTTCTGAGGTACTTAGTTCCAGTTCAAATGTCAGTTAATTCCTACTTTTAGAATGCTTTATTCCTCACTCAGGACGTTCGAGTTTATTGACTGGTTCGCATTAATGGCGGACATTTGAACGAAGGGAGGTCATAATATTTCCCCTGCCTTTGTCTGTTTGAACCGCTAATGTACACACTGTATCTCGGTCGTGTCAAAGGTGTCACGAATACCAGTCGTGAAATGAAAGACTTCCAGACATTTAGATTACCTTTCCATTTTCCATTACATTTTGCGCATTACCTGAACACATTCACAACTCTCGGACTGGAAAGGAATGTAGGCTTTTCATATAACTACACAAGTTCACAAGGTGAATACGTTTGCTATAACTGACTATTTGTGAAAAAAGGTTATATTTGATCTTCTATTGTATACATCGTTTCTGAGCTAACGAATGCTTGAACTACAAGAAATAAACCTTCCCTTAAAAATCTATTTCGAATAAAATAGCATATGGGTTCAATAGACATTTAGAATTTAACACCATTCTCTTTCTCGACCAGCAATGCTATTGTGTTTCGAATTGCAAAATTTAGTCCAAGTTTAATTTGAAGAATTAATAAAACTTCTGGTTTCTCTGTCCTGGTCTCTGTCTTGGTTGGGCCCGAAAGTTCCGTCAGTCCCGGCTGTGACGTACTATGACAACTCGTGGCCCACGCAGAGTAGAATCACGAGGCAAATCAAGGCGTTGTATCGTGTCATATCGTAGTGCGCTGCATCATATCGTATCTGTCGATTCGTATCGCATAGAATTGTGAAGTTGCGAATATTGTGACAAATCGTATTCTGTAGACAGGTTAGTGGGTGCAGATTGTGCCCAACTCTTCAACGCACAAGGCTAGAATCAGACGCAGCCGGTCTTCCATGCTCGTCGACTAGCGTGGCTTGCCCTTGTTCCACTTCATCCCTCGCAGCGATTTTCACCAGACTTCGATTTGTCAATTAGCATCAATTCATCAATGATACTAAAAAGGGGAAGCGAGAAAAGTAAAGGTCCTCAAAGAAAAAGTGGTAGGCCATAGCTCGAAAATTTTCAAAAAGACAAACAGAAGTTTGCCAAACCATTGCAACCTCGCTATATGCCTTATCACGTTAGGAATAAAAATAGAAGTTAACTGTTTTCGCATTTAATATGAATCAGAAAACGTGTGTAGTATACATGTAGTGTAGGGAAAGTTTTTGTTTGCCTGAATTAGTTCGAATGATTTTCCTTGAGCCCAATGAACCCCATATCTCAGCTCACAGAAAGCTAACGGATTTATCTCATTGATACTTTCTCTGACGCCCACAGAATTAGTGTAAGGAATCAAATAACATCGGATTTTGCGGAGACTTCTTTAGCTTCTATCCATGACAATAGAGGAACTTTCTTCACCTGCTTCGAGCATTTTTATGTTCGTACTGTCCGGCGCTTGGAGAGCCATCACCATGTTCATTGGCACTCTCTAGCGGTCCACGCGTTAATTAACTCGAACATCATTCTATTTCGCATCTTACGAGGTGCGCAGCATCACTGACGCAGAGGATTCTCAGACCTAGGGGTCTCTCATCCTTGATTGATAGATTTTTTCGTGTTTCCGGGCGCAACGACTGCTTTGGTCATTAGTCCCGTAAGTGTAGTGCATGTTTGCACACTCTCACTCTCTCTCTCTCTCTCTCTCTCTCTCTCGGAAGATGGCGGAGATCTTCCCCCTCTGAATAGCGAAATTCGGCGCCGACCTATCATTGGCTAGTGGGGTTTCCCCCTAACCAGGACTCTCCCGCCAGCGGGGCATCGCCCCAGCCGGGACAAGCTCTAAGCTCCCGACCGGTCTCCCAGAATATGTGGTAGTATAGTGCATGCTAGTATAACTGTGTGTGTGTAAGGGGAGAGGATAGGACAAGGAAGAGGAAGGGAAGATCGCGCGCGGTCCGTGGCCCGTTTGGTAGGGTACTGCTCCGACATTCGCCTGGTGTTGATCGGAGAAACCACGGAAAAATACCAATCAGAGCAGCCGCCCGTTAGATTTCTATTCCAGACAGCGACTGAATTGGACCTAGTCGAAAAGCTAGTGTCGAAAATGCTGCCGCCGTGGGGAGTGGGAACCTAGGATCTCCCGGTCAGAGCCGCTGCAGTGACATCAGTTGATGCACTGAGCTACCGCTCTCTCATCCTATATCAGCATCCTACACAATGGGAAATATCCGGCCTCTCCCTGATCTCAGGGAAAATCCGAGCCCTTCCTCAAGGAGCGCCTGATGAAGCCGCGGGAAGGGGCGTGGGCGGTCAGGGGCAAGCCCGATAGCCCTTCTGGCTGCGGCGCTGTGCGGGTGGCCCAGCCGGCGCCTTAACGCCGAGCCAGCGCCGCCGTTCTTCCTTGCAGACATAGTAGCTCTTGCATCCGCTGAAGAGGAACTTTCTTTCATTATATACGCAAACTCACACCTAGAATATATCTCACGATGAAGTCTAGAGCCTTTGCATAAACACTGTGAATATTCCATCTTCAGAACGAACAGTCTGAAGGATACGAGAGAGAGAGAGAGAGAGAGAGAGAGAGAGAAGGTGAGAGAGGGGGAGAGAGAGGGGAGAGAGGGAAAGAGAGTGAGGAGTGAGGAGGAGAGAGAGGAAGATGGGGAGAGAGAGGGGGAGAGAGAGGGGGAGAGAGAAGGAGAGGGGGAGAGAGAGGGGGAGAGAGAAGGAGAGGGGGAGAGGGAGGCAGAGGGAGAAAGAGAAAGAGGGAGGGAGATGAGGGGAGGGAGGGAGGGAGAGGGGGAGAGAGAGGAAGAGAGAAAAAGAGAGAAAGGAGAGAGAGGTAGAGGTAGGGAGATAGAGGGAGGGAGAGAGAAAAAGAAAGGGAGAGAGAGAAAAAGAAAGGGAGAGGAAGGGAGAGAGAGAGAAAAAGAAAGGGAGAGGAAGGGAGAGAGAGAGAGAGAGAGAGAGAGAGAGAGAGAGAGAGAGAAAGAGAGAGAAAGAGAGGATGTGGGAGGGAGAGGGAAGGAAGGAGGGCGGTATCTATATATGCATTATCTTTGTTGAGAATTGATGTTGAAATATGCATGAACTTTAGACAGTAATTTTGATGCCGGTGTAGAAAATCCCTGTAACTGATCATTCAGATTTGCATGAAATTCAAGAGTTTAGTGTTATTTGTCGTTGAATAACTACTATTTCGTCATAAACGAACGTAGTAACAAATTGTAAAGAAACAACAACTCTGGTTAAAAAAACGAAAGATGCATTAATTCTTTGAGCTGAAAGCAACAGTTTTTCTAATTAGATTTTTAAATTTTAATTTATGCCTCTGAGCTTCGAGCTCAGCGAGTTTATCGGTTCAGTCTGTGTGTGCACGCGCGCCCTTGTAGCTTGCCGTCACCTTCAAGTGTTCGTTTGAAGGCTGGAGGGATCGAAAGCGCGATGGGTGGGGGTGGGAGGGGTCGGTGTCAATCGGTCGGCGCCGCACGGTGGCGCGCCGGTCGACAAAGGCGGCTCCGCCAGGCGGAACGCCTACCCGCCGCCACGCCCCCTTCCCCCGCACGCTCGTGCACACGGCTTGCCGCGGCCGCTCGCGACCTCTCACGCCACGTCCACAGCCCTTAAAGGCTGGTTGGTAGTCATTCCGGGCGCGTCGACGCCTTTGGTCATTAGTGCCGTAAGGGTAGTGCATGCTTTTTTATCGGGAGATGGCGGCGATCTTCCCCTGCTGGATGGTGAGATCCGGCGCCGACCTACCGTCGGCTAGCAGGGTTTCCCTCTAACCAGGACTCTCCCACCAGCGGGGCACTGCCCCAGCCGGGATGTGTGCTCTAAGCTCCCGACCGGTCTCCCGGAATATGTGGTAGTGTCGTGCATGTTAATGTGTGTGTGTGTAAGGGGAGAGGAGAGGACAAGGAAGAGGAAGGACAGATCGCGCGCGGTCTGTGGCCCGTTTGTTATGGTACTGCTCCGGCATTCGCCTGGTGTTGATCGGAGAAACCACAGAAAGCTACCGATCAGAGCAGCCGGGCGCTAGAATTCTCCCGACAGCGACTGAATTCGACCTAACTGGAAAGCTAGTGTCGAAAATCCTGCCTCCGTCAGGACTCGAACCTAGGACCTCCCGGTCAGAGGCGCTGCAGTGACATCAATTGATGCACTGAGCTACCGCTCCCGGTCCGAATCTGAGTCTTCAGTAGGATCCCGCGCGGATCAAAGTCAAGGGTTGTTTGTAAAACTGTGTAGCCAAATTCTATTTCTATAGCATTCCCTTCCATTGCTAATGAAATGAACTTTGAGTATTTTTTATTCAAATAATATAAAATAATATTATTTTTGATAATTGATAAATTATGAAATATACTTGATAAAGAAGATAACAAAATGATAATACAATATTCATTGGGCCATCTCAAAAGTGATGTATCATTTCAATATTAATTAATTTTCTTGCTGAAAAGTAAACTGGAGAGTATTCCACCGAAAACTACTAAAAATGTTTTAAAATCGTATTTGTGTTCAATCGACCTAGAAATTTCAAAGCTCTTCAAATTTCAGAAAAGAACGAATGTTTCACAAAAGTCACGGATGTTTTCCTTTTGGATTTATGACAATGGATGATAAAGGGAAACATTGCCAATTTATTTAAATAATATATTTCATTATTATGCACTGAGTAATAAAGAAGGAAAAGTCATTGACCATTTATCATCGTCTGACACTCCTGAAGCCAAGATGTTTGTAGGATGTTAGTCTTAAATGACTATTGGCACTATCGCGACTCTATTACCCCCAATGCTTTTCTACAAGAACAATTAGTACCAAACCACAAAATGTCTTGCAGCAGCGTTTCCCAACCTGACCACTGGCAGCCAGGCGAGTGGGACACGGCTGGACGTGAGAGAAAGGTCGTAATTTGTCACCGAGTTACCTAATAGTTGGGTTACTCGTTGCTTCAAAACTGAAAGTGGTCGACAAATTACATTTTGTGAATTCTATTCGTAAGTTTCTCCGAAGGAATGCCTATTATTTTTTTGCAATATTTGTTCTCTTTACAGATGGCAGAAAAATCCGATGTTACCGCATTTATAGGAAGCGAGAGAGAACCGACTCGTTCTTTCGTTACTTTCGTATCCCCAAGGTGAGATGAGACAAATGGTATCGACTTGTTCTCCATGAAAGATGAAAATGTTTATTACTCTTGCCAGTTAGGATTCGCTCATTTAATTGGTACTCGTGTGATGTGTAATACGAAGAAAAATATACATTCCCACCGGTGCGTATGTACTAAATGAAGCAAGGGAGAATATATACCCAATTTGTAAATATATTTACCCACCGTGAGTGTATCTAAGCAGCAAGTAGACCAGTACGCACGTAAATATTGTTCTCGTGAACTGATGTGAATATGTGAAATATGCTAATTTACAAACCAATAATGAGACCCTTGCTACTATACGCCTACCCAATCTGGTTAAATGCTGTAAAAACCAATCAAAGGAAACTTCAAATAATACAAAATCAATTTGTCAGAATTATTTCAAACGATCCCTGGTATGTCACAAATAAACAACTGCATGATGCATTCGACCTAGAGACTATGGACCATCATATCACATATCTAGCCACCAACTTCTTCTCAAACATATCCCAAATCCCTTCACTATCAGATCACAGACTCGGCAAAAACCCGAATCACATAGAACCCGAATACAAAATAAGTTTCCATTCCATATTTTCCTTAAAAAATTCTCTGAATTATATCCCGACTAGAGGAGCCCCAAGGGTAACCTCGACCTTGTATTAGTTTTCATTTAAGTTAGCTATTAAGCCATCAAGCGTATGTAGAGTTATTTTAAACTGATCTATGTATTTACCATCTATGTAAACAGATGAAAAAAGTGAAATATGCTAATATAAAAATATAAGGGAGCATTTCGCGTAACCCACGAGGATCCAGGAGGACTCCGCAAGTGTTTGCGAAAAAGAAGGCCGTGCTAGGTGCCTCGTGATCGCCAGGCAGTGCGGCGCGGCGTGGCAGGGCGGGGCGGGGCGGGGAGGGGAGGGGCGGGGAGGGGCAGGACGGCGCGGCGTGACAGGGCGAGGCGGGGCAGGGCGTGGGAGCGTGCGCTTCCGGCGGCGGAGTGAGCGTGGCTCCGGGCCTTCGACACGCTCTCGCTTCCGGCCGCGAGCCCTGCCAGCGCCCGCCGCGCATGCGCACGCCTGTCATAAAAAAAAATAAATTGCGCAGCTTTATGAACGGAACCGGGCTCGCGCTCCACTAAGCCCCGGGCTTTGGCAACGACGTCTCGGAGTGGCCGCCTTCAGAGGATTTGGACAAGCGTGAAATACGGCGGCGTTTGTCGTTTTGTAAGGACGCCCTGTTTTGTACGTCAGACCTCAATAATCTATGAACTACCGAAAGCAGAATAGGTTAAAAATGTTAGGACCGTCAGCAAAAAGACATTAAAATTATTTCAAGATACCCTAAGGATAAATTTCGCCCACCATAAACGCTTCAATAGAATGCAAATCGAATAGAAAGAATTATTAAACATACAAACATAAAATTAAACAATAGAATGTCACGATTCGAAAATATATAAAAAGAAATCCGAACACTAAATTAAGAGAACAGTATAAAAGGATGGGGGAGCTTCAACTAAATGAACTCCCCGCCTGCCTATGCCCTAAAGCAGTTATAGTTACAAGTCATGCAAATCTCTGTATAATCAGTGAATTGAACATACAGAAAATAAAGCTGTAAAAAATAATCTGAATCATTGTGATTATTGTTAACCCAGTATACAAAAGACATCCAAGAAGTATGAGAGTCATTGAAAAAAGAAAAATTATTTGCAATCGTTAATTTCCGTCACTCTTGTACAAAACACCGTAGTTTTCGGTGCACCTCTAAAAAAAATAGGAATAGGTCCATTAAAAATTTGCATGCAGTGTTTAAAATACTGATAAATAATTATTACTAATTTGTACAATTATTGTTATTATTAGGGTGTAACTAATTTTCAAGACTTGAATTTCACTTATTTGAATATATGCGGTAAGCAATTTAAACCGTGCGATGAAAAATCATCCTATCCAGCGCAAAGAAGCGGAAGGTCGCTCAACAGAAAAACGGCAAAGGGAGTTTCGTAGGATGGAAGGTAGACAAGAGAGCTGGACGGAAGACGTGCAAACGTAGCACGATCAAGGCCAAGAGACAGGAAGGTGCGAAATGAAGAAAGAACAGGGCAAGCAAAGAAGCGAGGAGCGAAGACAATCAGGGGGAAGGTGTGAAGCGAAGAGAGAAAGTCATGACAGTCGAGGCTGTTTGGTCACCGGCTTAGAGTCCCTGGATACAGTGAGAGTAACGCATTCCTCTGTGCCAGCGGTGCTGCCGTTTTATATCCAGTTGAACTAAGCGGTATTGTAGGTGAGTTAGAAACCACCAATCTACCAAAATACAATGATAATATACTCCAAATTCCTCATATTGCTTTCGATTTTTATCATATGTCCTGAATGCTGCCTGTAGGGGCTTTCGAGTGAAAGGATATTAAATGGCGGTGACCGTTCGGGTTGCGCTACTCTGTGTACCTAGGGACTGTACACCGCGGTGGTGGGAAGTGACCGCAAGCGGCTCGCCGCAACGGGGCGGTGAGTGCCCACCACCACCAGGCGAAGAGGAACATGAAGCAGCGGGGCGGGGGACCAGGTCAATACGGGACGGGGAGGAGCGGGGCGGGGAGGAGCGGGGCGGTGCGGGGCGGGGCGGGGCGGGGCAGGGCAGGGCGGGGCAGCCCAGGCGGGCGGGAGCGGGGCAGGGCGGGGCGGGGCAGGGCCGGAGCCGGGTGGAACGGAGCAGGTGGGCGGGGAGGAGCGGGCGGGGCAAGGCGGGGCGGGGCGGAGCGGGGCGGAGCGGGGCGGAGCGGGGCGGAGCGGGGCGGAGCGGGGCGGAGCGGGGCGGAGCGGGGCGGAGCGGGCAACCCGCGCGGCGCGGCCAGTGGCCTGCAACTCGGCCACGGCCGAGGCCGCTGCGACCCTGACCCACTGCCACCCGCCCCGCCCCGCCACGCCCCGAGGAGACCGGCCGGCAGCGCCACCTGTGGAGGATACAGCGGGATCAGGAGCGGCCTTAATAGCGCCGGCGACCTCGATGCATTCGAAGCAGCGGCTGGCGGGGCGCCCGCCCGCCCGTAAGCCTGCCTGGCCGTCCTCAGGACGGAGAGAGCCCCCCCCCCCGCTCGCGGAAGAGGAAACCGATCCGTAGTTCTATCCCATTGCCGCCACCAGCAATTTCCTATGGATTGATTGATTGATTAGTGATTCCGGGCGCGTCAACTAATGAGATCATTAGTTGTACGTGCCGTAAGCGTAGTGCATGCTCTTCATCGGGAGGTGGCGGTGATCTCCCCCAACTGGATGGCGAGATCTCGCGCCGACCTACCGTCAACTAGCGGAGTTTTTTCCTCAACCAGGTACCTCCCACCAGCGGTGCACCACCCCAGCCGGAACAAGCTCCATCTGTTATCCCGGCATGTGTGGTAGTGTAGTGCAAGTAAGTGTGTGTAGGTCAGGGTGAGGATAGGATAAAGGAAAGGAAAGAAAGATTGTGTGAGGTCCGTGGCCCGTATTTTAGAGTACTGCTCCGGTATTCGTCTGCTGTTGTTGGGAGAAACTTTCTCTTATTTAACTCTTGTTAAATCTCACTTATTCATCTAACACATATTCATTTTTTTAAATATTCCATTCTTTCATCTAGGGATTTTAGATACACTTGTTGACAGATTCATCGCAATTAGAATGCTTTCGCTATTAAAACAATCGTGAATCGGCATGTAATACTAACACTAAATTATTAACCCAATGAAATAATTTTGAAATACCATGTGTTTGCAGAATATGAATCTGATGAGGCATACACACGTAGACTATATTTAGAACAAAAACAAAAATAATTCGAAGGGATGTTCAGCAAGTAACAGCCGTGGAAAGAGCTGCATTTCATGAATTCATCAGTTTGCAATTGCAGTACAGTACGAAAAATGTAACTATCGAACGCAACTGCAAATACAATTAATATGAAATAATTAAAGGACAAGAACCTCCAGGAACACATGATACCCAGAAGACTGTGACCGCAATGAAACTAAACGGAGTCGCCTGTCCAGTAACATGTTGCGCATGGAACGAGAACAGTCACACATCCAAGCACATTCCGTATTTCAAGAAGCAGAGTAGGAATCCTTGAAAAAAGAAATGCCAGGAATTGCGCAGACCAGAAGAGTCCCGTTTTAGCGGGTTGTTAGCAGGCGTGCGTCGTTTTTGCGGGGGCTCGCAGTCAGTTTTTCGCTCTCCGCTGCCGCCGACGCCGACGCACACTGGTTGAATCGGGGCTAAAACCTGGCCATAATTGTGAATGCGAGAGGATTTTCGTGAAAACGGGTATCAATGGGTTTTTGAGGTCGCTGAATTTGATAACCATAAATACATTTCAAAATTCAAAATGGCGGATCTTCTCATTTAAAAACAAACACAAATATATAAAAAATGTACTTACGGGGTTCTTGAGATCACCGATTTCGAATACTATAATGAAATTTCAAAATTAAAAATGCCGGTTTGGAAATGGCTACCATAAAAATAATGTTATGTGTAGAAATATGAATACAATAGTTCTCGCTGTCGCGGGTTAATATTGTTATTATTGCAAAAAATTATATCAGTAATTTTCTTATTAAAAGTAAGGAGGAGAAATCGAAAAAAAATACAGAGAAAATAATTCCCTGCGGCATAGAAGGTAATTCCGGTATATCTAGTGTTAAATCTTACTATGTAGCATTGCAGTAAAGAGGTTATAAAACAAGAAGGTACAGATATGTACAGATACATGTGTGTTATTCTGATTAAGGACATTCTACTTGATAAATAAAAAAAGGATTGAGGCACGAATACGCAGGACAAAAAATATAATCCACAATACACGTAACTTACATTGTTACGCTCTATAAGTTAGAATTCAGCCGTATTATACATAAAATTATTTGACACTTTTTCTTAAAAATATATCTAACTTATAGTCAAAAGTGTCTTCTAATCGGAAATATAAAAAGACTGCACAAAAAATTGAAACACCTTTTTTTTTTCATTTCACAAATACCGTTGACAAAGAATTAATAAATTCGAGTGTTTCGAGGAACTGTAATTTTACGAGACCGTGAGGATCACAAAAATTATTGAAATGACGTTTCGGAGCTGAAGTAGTGTGCTCCAATGTCTTCGGAACGAGATTTGCTAAGTGAGAATTCCGTACGCGCACTTTGAATGTTGCCATTATGGCCAGATTTTGGGACCGATTCAACCAGCTGAAGTAGTGTGCTCCAATGTCTTCCGAACGAGATGTGCTAAGTGAGATTCCGAACACGCACTTTGAATTTTGCCATTATGGCCGGGCTTTTGGCCTGATCAACCAGTGAGCGCCGCCGAGAAGGCTTTCCTCGGCGCGGCGCCTGTGGGCCCTGAACCGGCTGCGCCCGCTGGGCTTGCGCAAGGCGCCCGCGGGGGCGACGGTGGCGGGGGCGGGGCCGGCGACGGAGAGCGGAAGGGGAGCAGATGCGACCGGGGGAAGCCTCGACGGCAGAGGCGGGGCGGCGCCTTGCAAGGGAGCCGTGTGCGCCCCGCTGGGCGATTGGGCAACGGAGGG
>BLKR01016661.1:0-22691 GCA_011170035.1 Teleogryllus occipitalis | reverse complement strand
ATGTTATTACTAGTTCTTCACCTAACTCCACAGCAACAAGCCGCCACTGTGTTATATTCAGTTTTGGTATGACTGAAAAATGTTCAACATATTCAGTTCTTCGTATCACAAACTCATTTATGATGGAAAATATTTAAAGTACCTCCAAAACGGCTTCAACTTTCACTTCGATAATATCTTAAAATTATGTTTTTTGCTTTACTAACAAATTAAACGTAACAGCAATAATTTTGATCTATATGCCGACCTTAAAAATGTTATTGATAGTGAAATAACGGGTATATTCGCCGATCCGGTGGCCGAGATCGCAAGGGCAGTAGTGTCGTAGCTATCTCGAACCGAAGGGTCGCGAGTGCCACCTCGGACAAAGTTGTATTTGTGATCGTCCTTTCACCCCTTATCATCACCATATCGTTTCATCTTCATAGTTACCATACCGTTAATTTCAATAGTGGTTGCTAATGACCTAGATGTTGATGCGACCGTAAATAACAAAAAAAAGTGTATATTTCTGGGAATTCTCTAATTTTTTTGATTGGGGAATTAGAGGAAATGTAATTTTCGTTTCCTTTTGTTTACATTATGTTTTAAATAAATAGAAAAATTAATTACAATATTGCACAACATTACGTGACACTGAGAAAGTTATCCAGCATACATTAACATATGTTAACAATACATTACACATACCACAGATGTTTATCAAATCACAGCAATGTTGTATTATAGAACCAGTACGGAATTGCTCCATTATCTACTCGAAATCATCGTGGTATCTCATCAGGATAAAGAGGTATATGTAGGCGTCGAGTGGCACTACTAGCTTCGATAACATTCGTTTACTCAATCGACTTTTAAATTTACCCTCTCTGTACTCGCCACTCTTACTCGCTATCTGTACCCGCAACTCGTTTTCGGAAAATGTACTTGCAAACCGTGGTAAGAATATATTTTTAATGAGTATTCGCAATAAGTACTTCCAATTCGTACTCATAATCGTACTTGCAACATATTCTCCCAACTCATTCTCGTAATCGTACCTGCAATCCCCACTATCATCTCGTACTCGCAATCCATACTCCTACCACGAAATGTGTTCGAGTAAATCGCATTTGCAACCTCGGAACCTCTGTTTCTGTGTGGCTCAACCCTAAATTCTCTGCATGTTCATTCATCCCTACTTCCCCATTCTTTATTTTCGCATACACCCTTCTCATCTTCATTCCGCCCGTTCGCCTCGTTACGTTTCCCATTTTCTCCGACGTTCTTCTCCATTCCTTCCCGCTTGCCCTCTTGATTCTATTACCGTCTCTATTCCCGCAATTAGCCACTGTCTCACCCTCCTTTAGTCAGTCCGTTCGTTCCGTCCTCATTCCGCGCCCGCGCTCCCCCGCCGCCCCTCCCGAGCGCCCGCGCCGCACGTGGCTCCTCTGCATGCGCCGCACGAAACCGGTTACCGCAGCGCACCTCTGGTAATCGGCGCCTTTTACCCGCGTTACCGCGCGCGCGTGGCATGCCAAGGCGCCCGCGCACCGCCGCCGCCGCCGCCGCCGCACGCAGCGCACTGCTCTGAAGAGCGCCCTCGGAGAAAAGGACAGCGGTGGCCGTGAAAGCGGGCGTACTTTGTATGGTAGCGGTCCCATAAAGCGGGAGTCTTGGAAACACCACGTTCTAGGTTGTGATGCGGCAAAGGCTCTACCTTCGTCTCTTTGGGTACTATGATTCAAATATTTTTAGCGTATGCGTTAGAAAGTAAAAACAGTTTTCTAGTAGCTGCCACATTTAATATCATAAACAACAAATCTTTAAGGTTTATATGCCACATTTAGGAGCAATTAATGCTTCTCGGGAACGAAGTTTTAATTATAAATGAATGTCATTTACGAGTATAAATAAAGTCTTGGAGGAAACATACGTGTTTATGGCAGGAAAAGAGATTTCTGCTGACGAGCTGAGCCGGTGCACTTCCAATCACGATCGGTAGATTATTTTATGTGTACATGACACACATTAACAAAAAAATGTTTGTGGACATTCTAAACGAATGCAAAGGATCTGCTCCCTTGGAGCACTTGGACGCGGTTTGGGCGCACTGTGCCCTGAGGCAGCGAGAGGGCGCTTCGCGGCCTCTTCCGCCTCGTTAGTCTTTGCTTGGGTCGTAAAGTTGGTCGTAACGAGAACGCTGCCGCGCGTCTCGTCTCTGTCCGTCTCGTCCCACGGGCGACGTCCCTCCGCTGCAGCGAAGGCGTCGAGGGGCCCATCCATGGGCGGGACGACAAGCAGAGGATGTAAAACGCTTCGCGCGTAGATTCAGAGAACGTTTAAACCGCGCCTACGAATGTACGCTCAAAACACTGATAACCAATCTTGTTATGTCAGTTTTTCACTTCTTTCCGACACTTTTTGCGTAGGTCCGAAAGGTCTTAGGTTTCGAATCCCGTCGGTGACAGGATTTTTTACACTAACTAGATGGTTAAGTCGAGTTCTGCTCTGATCGTTAGTTTTCCGTGGTTTCTCCAATCAACACCAGGCAGATGCCGGAGCAGTATCCTAACAAACGGGGGACATTTACTTTATTTAACAAACGTCATTTCCTAATTTTGGAAAGAAATGGAGTGAAATCCTTTCAATGATTTGTTGAAATATTAGCTTTGTTTAAGCTAGTAAATGTAAATGAATAAGACTATTTTGTAATGCAGAAAACTAACACTATGTAACAAAATTTTGTGTTAATATTCAAACAGAAAAAAATTTTATAGTAAAACTCGTCACAGGAGATACTCTAGAAAAGTACATTCATTATTCATGTACACCATGTGTTCATGTCCCATTGTTGTACGACATAATTTAAATAAAATCGAAGAACTCTTTCACAAAAGAAGTATATAATAAACTAATAACTCTTAGACCTAATATATAAAGAAATGATCATGTAAATTAAATGATTTCAAACGAAGTTATTGTCAAAATTACATCTGAAATGTAATAAAGAAGATTTTAATGAACAATTTTATTAAATAAAAATTAGTGCAATTTAACATTTTTTAGTCTTACAGATAGGGATCGTAGTTTACAAATAGCACATTAGAAGGAATGAGTTACATTCAGATACTTCTTAGTTATTTCGTTGCGTATGTGATTATTCTATTTCCAATGATATTCTTGAAACCGATTGAGTAATCACTTGTGATGATTTTTAGTCACATTTCTAACATGTGGTCAAGCTAGTTATTCTTACAATGGAACCCTGAACCAAAGAACTTACACAATCATTTACGGTTGAGTTGGAGAGAAGAACGGAAATTTTTCGGTTGCCATAGGTGGCGGCTATTTACCGTCTTCGGGAAGAAAGGATCTTGACAGTTTCCTAATGAAACCACTTTGAATCCTCCTCATTGTGGAAGGCTTTTCGTATTCGCTAATGTCACACACAGTAATTGCGGCTTTGTCATGCAAGCAACTTCCATAGCCGGGCGTTGAGACAGCCATTTATTCAAAACTCGACTTGACGCTGTCCCGAGAAACCTGCGTCTTTATGTGAAGGTCTCTAATGTGAGCCGAGCGCAGAGGCATTGTCGTGAGGGAAAGACGCGAAAAAGCGGTGGGGAATTCGAAATAATTCACCAAAATAAGAAAACAAACATTTTCGATTCGAAAAAGAATGATGGCCACCATATTTACGGATTATGTTTGTTTCCTTGTTCAAAAGACGCCAGAAAGTAGTTTATCTTGATATACCCAGTTACTTAATCATATTGTATTCATCTATGTATCTACATTACTATTTTCTACATATCTGCGGTTGACTTTACTTAAATAAAACTTCTGTGGTTCAATTGTGTATTTATACTTCCGACTTAAGCAAAATTTTCGCTACACCTACCACAGAAGTGTCATTCGTCTGGCTATTAACCTAACAAAGAAGTGAGCAAAAATAAAGACAATCTTAACAGTGTCGCTCCGACCGTTGGCGAGTAAAGACCTCCTGTAGTGCGATAAGCGGCAGCGAGTTCGGAGAGCGCCGTTGTGTCGACTTCCGTGTTAACGATCAATTGAATCAAATCCAGTGAGTGAGTAAAACGCATATAAATCTTAGTAGGTGTACACAGTACACCCAACGTCCATCGTAAGATGGCTTCTGATCAAGGAGTCATCCCAAACAGTGAAACCCATCAATCAAGTCAAGTTAGTAATGAAAATCAAGATTATGCCAACCGATATTTAACTGCTGCTCAGAAAGGTATGTTTCTCACAAAAGAACACGCGATTATGATGGACTCAGTAGACGGTATATCAGTTAAAACATACATCCAGGAACTTGCAAAAATTATCAATCCTCAGACCATACGGTTCGTCTCAAGGATTTCAAAAAACCGTATGTGTGTCTATCTGGATTCTAAGGAATCCGTGAAAAAACTAGTTGAAAATAAATCAACCATTTCAATCAATAACTCAACGTTATCCATTAGAACGCTAATTACGCAGAATATAAGACTCATTCTCTCTCATGTGTGTCCTATTATCCCACACAGTAATTATTGACGAGCTAACGAAACTCAAAATACAAATCGGCTCAACAATGACCTTGAGAGCCGGCATGTACGAACCAGGATTTAGTCACATTTTGAGTTTCAGAAGACAAATTTATATTCATCCAGATGATATGGACACAGTACCAGAAACCATGAAAATTAACTATGATGACACAGTTTTCTGGACATATCCATCATCAGATTCTATATCATGTTTTCTATGCAAGGATCACGGTCATTTTGCTAACAACTGTCCAATGAATGAACAAAAAGATAACCCCTCTGGGTACTGTGAAGTTAATTCCAATGAAAAAAATGAGCTGTCCCCCTCCTCCTTCCCAACTCTTAAACCCTCTTCCACTGCTCATCCTCCTATTGACAACCGACCTACAAAAAATGCCAAACGTCCCTTATCTAGTCTATCTTCTAAATCTGAGACATCAAAAACGTTACATTCAGTATTAGGAAAATCACGGAGTATGGTATATGTATTGGAGTTGTGCTGTGGAGAAACATGGTTGACCATTATATGTATTAGTAAGGTGTGTATCCTTTAGATATACGGTGTATAATGTATTTATTTATTCAGTTATCTGTGTAATTATTGTTCCACATGTATGTTCATTCATGTTCTTTGTATGTTGTTGTTCAGAAGAGTTTGTCTGTATTTATTGTGATTGTGTTTTTTGGTTGTTAGCCCTGATGATGGAATAAAATATTCCGAAACGTTGGCAAACTAGTGTAATCCATTAATTGACCGATCCCGTGATTTTCCTACTACTGTTACATTCAGTTGTAGGTGAAGAAAATCCAACCTCTCTTAGAGAAAGTGTCTCAGATACTAACAACATACAACCGATTACACCAGACATAATGGATTATAAAGTCCACCAATCCAAAAATTCTACAGTGATTAAATCAAAACCAAAAAATCATAAAAAGTCAAAACTTGAAATTTCTCTTGCAGAGGAATCTGATGGACTAGAAAATCAACTTGCCCCACTCAAAGGAACATTATCTGAACCAAATAACAAATATGTTTTAAATTGGTTACAACTAAAAAGTCTTTTTAAAAAAACAAAAAAAATGCATAAATGTTGAGGAGGCTGTTCTGGACTTCACTCCAGATATCAAACTCTTACTACAAATGTTAGAAGATGCTTACCCTCTCCTTACAGATAAAAGCATAAGAAGACGTTTCACAAATTTAAAAAAGAAATTAAAAAGACTTTACATAAGCAGAGAACTGGCAAACTTTAGTGAAATCAGTGATGAAAATTCAAACTAACACACTCTCCAAATTTTGCTCTTGAAATGGCATATACAATTCTCCAATGGAATATAAATGGCTTTAATCCACAGAAAGAGAATTTGCTACTGCTAATTAACAAGTACAACCCCGATATTTTATGCTTACAAGAAACAAATAATAAAATCAACCAAAAACCACCATTAAAAAATTACAAGTTGTGTTTAAAAAACAGAACAGATGCAAACATAGCTCGTGGTGGGGTAGCCATCTACACATCATCATCTCATAAAGCAGATGAAATTCACCTAAATTCTACCATTGAATGCTGTGCTGTCACAATCAACCTCATAAATAAGCCCATAACTATAAGTAATGTTTATCTTCCCCGCAGCCATCCTTTTACTGCTAGTGAACTAACCCACTTAATAAATCAACTGCCGGTGCCATTTATTCTATTAGGTGACTTTAACAGTCACAGTTTCATGTGGGGATCTCACAAAGAAGATGCAAGAGGAAAGATACTAGAACAAGTATTGGATCATACTAATATTAATATACTCAATGATAATTCACCAATCCACCTGAATAATACTTATAAAACATTCAGTACCATTGATCTAACCATCTGTTCTCCATCAATTGCTCATCTTTGGGACTGGAAAACTTCTGATGAACTATTTGATAGTGATCATTTTCTTATTATAATAACCAAACAAGGATGTACTTCATCAAATGAAACAAAGTGTTCTCCCAAATGGAAACTTTCTGAAGCTGACTTTAACTAATACAAATTAATTATGTCAACTAAAATCAATGCAATGAAACAACTACACAAGAACAATACTTCCACAACTAAGAAGATTGAGGACCTAACTGAACTCGTATTTCAAACTGCAGAAACAACAATTCCTAAATCGTCAAACAAAACTCCGAAGCGGCGACTTCCATGGTGGAATTAGGAATGCAGAAATGTCAGAAGAATTCACAAACAAGCGTTTATCAGATACAAGAGACACCCAACAACCGAAAATCAAATAGAATATAAAAGAACTAGAGCCCTAGCAAGGAGAACGTACAAAGAAAACAAAAGAAAATCCTTTATCTCATCTATAAGCAATTCCACAAGCATATCCGACAACTGGAAAAAAATTAAAGCAATAAATGGAATATACAAGCCTTCCATTCATACTAAACTGTTAACAGTGAATAATAGAGTAGTTACAGCCCCCAAAGAAATTGCAAACATGTTGGCTCAGACCTTTACTAATAACTCCATCGACAAAAATTTCATTGATGAATTTCAATCCCACATTAAATTCTGGTGTCACAATAGATAAAATACTCCAACTAAATACCTCTTCCCATTCAACACTGAACTACCCTCTCCAAGTTCAAGAAATTACTTCTGTCCTCTCCAATCTGAGAAATTCCAGCCCAGGCCCAGATGGCACTTTAAATATTTTTTTGAAAGAATTACCAATCAATGCCATAGAGTATATTACTACTCTATTCAATGAACTCTTAATCTCTGGGTCATTTCCTAACAAGTGGAAAGAAGCAATAGTTATACCAATACCTAAATCAAATAAAGACATAACCAATCCTATCAACTACAGACCAATCTCATTAATAAAATATCTGGGGTGAATGAGGTATCTACCACAATAGGTATCTACCACAACTCATACTATTGTGGTAGATACCTCATTCAACCCAGATATTTTATCATGAAGTACCACAAAATCTCAGTTGCCACCAAAGAATTTAATCTCATTAACTTCCACCCTTTGTAAACTAATGGAAAAGGTAATCAACAGAAGATTAATATGGCACTTTGAACACAATGACTTAATATCACCCTGCCAAAGTGGATTTAGAAGATATAGATCAACAATTGGCCATCTCACCAACATCCACAACAACATATGCGACGCATTCATAACAAACCAACACCTAGCACTAATCAGCCTCGATGTAGAAAAAGCCTACGACATGGTGTGGAAAGACAGAACCCTACAACTACTGTATGATAAGGGAATATACGGACATATTCTAATCTTTATTGCCAACTTTCTTCGTGAAAGATTTATTCAAGTAAAATTCAATAACATCCTTTCCGACAAACTCAAACTATGTAATGGTTTACCTCAAGGCTCCGTCCTAGGTGTTACCTTGTTCCTTATTGCCATAAACAATATAACCGAACTTATTCAGAAACCAGTAAAAATATCTATGTTCGCTGATGATATCACAATATTAGTTAGTGGGAAAAACCCTAAAACTATTCAACAACAATTACAAAGCTCCCTTGACTCAATACAAAATTGGTCCAACAAAGTTGGTTTCAAATTCTCACAAACGAAGACAAAATGCATCATCTTTGGGAAGAAGAAGAACACCAACGTTCAACAAAAACTCAATATAAATTCTCAAGAAATTAATTGTGAAAAGGAAATCAAGATTCTTGGAATGATTTTTGATAACAATCTCACCTGGCAACCACACATCAATGCACTAAAAAGTGAATGCCTCCTCAGAATGAATATCATTAAAATCTATTTCCTCAACCTCATGGGGTGCAGATAAAAATATTATTTTGTCCACTTATAGAACCCTCATCCGTCCCAAAATAGATTATGGATCAATTATTTATCAATCAGCAAAAAACTATGTACTAAACAGACTAAACCTAATCCATATTAATGGTCTGCGAATGGCAATTGTAGCCTACAGGACAAGTCCGGTCTCAAGTATCTATGTCGAAGCTGAAGAAGAGCCCCTTCACATTAGAAGATGAAAAATAACTTTCTCATATGCCAGCAAAATCTCGTGCTTCTCCTGTAACCCAGTACATAGGAATGTTTTCTCCTCAAGATTTGCTGTACAATATTAAACAAAAATCAATTCCCCTAAACCAGTACATAAAATATTAAAACAATACCTCGATGAGATCGACTTTAAGTTTCCCCTTGTAAATTCTGATACTAATATAAAAATACCATGGTTTCCTTCTAAAATTGCTATTAATACAAGTCTTAACGAATTCAAGAAAGCTGACACATGTCCACAAATATATCTAGCTCTCTTCAGAGAATGGTCATCTAAATACAGTCAATATACCAACATATTTACTGATGGTTCCCGAACCACTAACGGCTCTGGATGTGCTCTATTAGTTGATGGTCAAACAAAATATTTTACGCTTAGTGACCTATGTTCTGTATATTATTGTGAGGCTTATGCCATTTACAGAGCTCTAAAGTACATCAAAGAAATGTCAAATTCAAAATTTGTAATCTACACTGATTCAAGAAGTGTACTGGAAAGCTTTAATAGCACCTCCACACTTGACCCAATAATCAAAAAAAGCTATTAATCTATATAATGAACTGTTAAGCATTAACAAAGAAATAGTGTTTATCTGGATTACCTCACATATCGGTATTACTGGCAACGCATCAGTTGACAGGGCAACTAAACTAGCTACCTTCTTACCCCTTACCATCAAAAATGTTTCCCATAATGATAAAAAAAAGAACTCCTTCACAAAACCAAGATATTTACTTACCCTTACCATCAAAAATGTTTCCCATAATGATATAAAAAAAGAACTCCTTCACAAAACCAAGATATTGTGGGATACCGAATGGAAACGCTCACCACCTAGTAAATTACACATGATCAGGAAATCAATTTTTAAAGACCATGCTCCCTACCTCCAAAAAAGAAGTGATCAAGTGCTACTAACGCGTTTGAGAATTGGACATGCAGCTCTGACCCACAAACAACTAATTAAAAAGGAATCTCCAAATCTCTGTGAAACATGTAAACTACCTATCACTATCATACACATATAAATGCATTCTCCAACTTTAAATAAATTAAGGAAAAAATATAATCTTCCAAACAATTTTGAATGATAAAAGTAATGTGTATAAAGTGATCCATTTCCTTGCGGAACTCAACCTCCACAAAAATCTGTAAACCAATACAAGTGTCCATGTATGTTCAAAAACTCAACTACTTTTATAACAATAAAATAATATCTATTTGATGCCTTCCTCTAGGTCAAGTGTCTGAACTATCAACAATAATGTATAATATTATGTAAAATAACCTACTTTTTTGTCATATTGTAACTTATTGAAACATACTTTGTAAAGACTTAACATACAGAAATACTTTGTAAATATATGTGACACTGTATTACAACCTTGTGGTCGTTCAAGACTTAGTTGTTTATGCGACCTTTATAAATAAATTATATTAAAAAAAGACAATCTTATGATGTACTAAAGTAATTGCGTTATTAATTTTTACGTGTCAGTGAACAGCCAAAAAATGAACGACAGAAGAATTTCATTTACTATGATTCGGTTTCGTTATCGATGAACCAGTAAGTGAAAGGAAACGCGATAACGGTTGTGTTACAGACAGACATGCGCATCCTAAAACAAGGAAGGGAGCAACAGTTTCTAGCCCTTGTAGGTCCCCTTCTACCATCAAACGTTTTTATTTACACCTGATTTATTTTTCTAGAATGTAAATAAAACAAATAAGGACAATGGAATTTTAACTTTAATGATACAATTAATAAATTCAATTAATTTAATGTTCATCGATTCACGGGATTGACTCTTCCTCAAAGTCGGGTATAAAATTTCAAAATTCTTAACTTAAAAAGGAGGAAAATTAGGAATTGATTATACGGTATTAACGGATATGATTTTTTTTACCTACGGTTTCGGGCACCGTTTGAAATGTTCAGAGTACTATGGACCCCTGGCTCTCACCTCTGCGCACGCACATGGTTATAGAGCTGGAAGGGAATTATTTTTTTTTATTTTGTGTAATCGCGTTGAAACAAGTTGTAAAAGTTATGAAGTTATTGTACCTTTTGAATTGGGTTTTTCATAATGAACGTTCACATGACACTTTCATATGAACGTCCAGAAAGGAGGTGTAATTTTCTCTACAGCCCAGAATTCAGAATGCATTCTCTTATCAAAACTTGATACTGGCAATAAATGAGAAGCGTATTGAAGAATCTAATTTATTGTTGTCTAAGTTATAATTGTGTATTTGTTTATATTTATAAAAGCATTTAAGAAATTCTCTAACGATGGAACAATTTCAAGAGCTTCAGGATTTTGTCAACAACCAAGCAACCGACTGGGCGAAAAACCAGCTATTAGACCAGAGACTGTTTCAAGAGTAAAAATTTAAAAAATAAAAATGTAAATATGTTCCACAGAAAAAAGAAATATTAGAACAAGTCGCGTGCTTCTCAATTTCGGGAGCCGCAAGACATTACCATATTTGAACTAAAGAAAGCTACCGAATAAACTGCAAGTGATGGGGTTGCAATCTGCAAATTGCAAGGAGGTGGGTTGTAGGCGCCATCGCAAAGAAAGAAAATAATATTTCGATTAGCATTTTAATGTATCGTTCAAAAGCTGAACAGCTTTGCTGTTACAGGCCACAAGTTAAAAATTAAAGGAGCAGTTAAAAATAAAATATTATAAACGAATTTAATTTTGTCAAAAATAAGTAAACTGTCGCACGCAATTGATTATTATTTCCAAATACGATTCCTTTTTAATTTTAAATTAAATGCTGTAATGGGGTAGCTAAAATGACAGGCATTCCATTAATATTATTGTAATCGTATAATCTTAACAGCAGTCTAAGAACACAAAAACGTGGGTAAAAGTCGATTTCTAGACATATTTCGAAGCAAAAAGGAATTTACATTATTTAACTGGCAATGGAATACATTTATTGAGTAACAAAACAGAAATGAAGCCATATAATTACGAAAGTTTTATTCGTGTATAAAATAAATTTCGTATGGCATGAAATAAGTTCAACCGTTACAAAAGATCTCGAAATTCATGTCGAGAGATCTCGAGAAACGACCTCAAGCGTCTAAGGACTAATTGTGGAGATAAGTAGTGACAATGAAGGATGGAAGACTCGGACACAAACATTCACGCCCTGCTTAGGAATGAAATCGAGGAAACTCTTCAGACCGGGCCCACACCCCTACTTCACCATGACACGAGGTCAACAGACAATTTCACATTCAAGCCGCAATATAAAATGCGTCCGCCCGAGTGAAACCTCTCGACTTTCATTCGCCGCCGCGTATCCTGTCGCCAAATAGATCGCGCTTTCTCAGCGAAAGCCGCCTCTCCCACGCAGTCCCCGAGTGGCCCGCCTCGTGGGCTTGGGCCTGCGCCTGGGCGCGGGCGCGGGCGCGGGCGCTCGGGACTGGGTTGGGCTGGGCTGGCCGGACGGCCGGAGCGGCCCGCCCTCTGCTCCGGGTACGACGGGTGCACCGGAGCGATACATTATCGGCACCTGTCGGCCCGACAGCTCCGGGTGTGAAGCAAGCAATTATACGGCTGATGAAGGATGCGGGCGCCTGGCCAGGCGGGGGGGGGGGGAGGCCCTGGCGTTGTGGCCGCTGATAGGCGAGGAGCACAGGACACGGCTCGTTTCAGGGAATGATGCTGGGGAGGAAGAATTCGTGATGAGTCGGTGCATAATATGATTCCGTGTACTTCTTTACGTTTGGTGTTGACTGGTTCTTCTTTATTGTGTTGATTTACATTTCAGATCGAACTGGCTAACACTTTTGAGTTTGTGATTTGAATATGCACAGAGAAAGAATTAGAAAAGATAATAGAATGTTCGAATAACTTGTGAGAAAGAAGAAAAGAGACGTGTTTGGGGGTACTTCATTTATTTCAGTTCGAAAAAAGATTATCTGAGCAATCCTGCAATTAGCAGTCAGTTATTGCAATTAATGTTTCCATTTAATATTTATTATGGGTTACAGAGAAGCAAATATTAAATTATGATATCAAAATAGCTACATTATTAAATCATGGCAGAAATGTTTCATAAATGTATAATCTAAAAGTGCTAAATCCATTTTCATGAAATAATAATTAAGTAGAAGAATATCGATCAAACGAATTTTCACAGATGTATCAATGTGATTTTTGTGACTTTCCTAAAGTACTACGGGCATTTACTCAAGTAAATACTCACTAGTTACGAGAATAATTTAAATCTGCGATGGCAAAGTTTGTAAATACTCTCTTATTTCTTTGTAATATATTGTTTAAATACATATATTTCATAATTAAGGAAAACACTTACTTCATCATTTTACTAGCAATATTTTCCATACTGTGCTGTTTTAAATTATTGTAAAATTACTTTCAACTTTTAATGCAATTTAAGATGGTAAATCAAGTCTACAAGTAGATCTTACTATAACTCCACAATGTACGAGTATTGTAAACTTGAAGATGGAGTCCATTACTACATCTGAACGGCATTTTAGATAGTACAAAATAATATTCAGATTGCAACGACAGTTTTACATTTATTTAATGTAAAAGAGCTGTGTTTTGTAAATCACTGCTTTGTAAATGGCCAATTATCGGAAAAGGATTATAGAGATTACTTTCAGCAACAAGATTAAAGTGCAGTCTGTTTCATACAATGAATAAATCTTGTTTTAGAGTTAATAATCAAAATTAAATCTTTCACCCTTGAATTTACGTAATTTACACATTTTATTAATTCATTATTCTCACAATTATAATATTCTTATTCAATCAGAATATATTTTGCATCACAATTTTAACATCTTTAGTCCATATGTATGTAGCACATGCATAGGGGCATGTCATAACATATAATCCCTTCCCCCGAAAATATTGCTACAGTCACATGGAATGGGATGTACAAAGTATTTCACCGACCAGTTCGAAACCCTCCCCGCTCATAGATAAATTAATTTTTTGTTGCTGTTCAATTGAAATTTTTAAAAAATGTAAATTTTTAATGAGAATACTCATTAAAAGACAAGTCATGAAAGACAAAAATCTCTATCTTTAATACTGTTCTTTTGCAATGTTAATTTTTTGCACTTTTCAAAAATAGAGATAATTTGCCCAAAATGGGTCTAGAGCCAATATTTTTGTCGGTCTTTAATACATGCGACATAAAATTTAAAGAAAAAAAGTGAAGCCGTTTATGAGAAAATAATTCTTCAAAAATTACTTAAATTTCATTCAAAGTTATCCGAAAACTACTCATTTTCGGAAAATTGTACATGGCCTTATAAAAGATCTGCCAATAAAATCTAGTTTTATTAAGGCAAAAAGCCACTATCTTCAATATTGTACTGTAGGAAGACGGCTAAAAGAATTCTGAACTTATGCAATTTTCAACAACTTTATTTAGGCTTGAGGATCTTTTACATGCAGTAAATCTACTAACATGGGATAGCCGGCTTTACTTACCCTCCGAAGGAAGGCGTACGAAGGATTTTTTCGCCCTTAAAAATCCACGGCTTCGATCGGATTTGAACCCGCGAACTTGGGTACAACAGTCCGGTACGCTGACCGTTATACCACCGAATCCGATGAATGTACAGAAAATTCCGAACATGAATGTACAGAAAATTCCCGTAATGTAAATATTAAGAATATGAGGGAATATATAGAAGCACTTGACTGACAAATTCTGTAATGTATAAAAAGTGCCCTCAATGTAAATATAAACGACGTGCATGATATAGAAAAAATAATTTTGTGTAAATGAAAAATCTAAAAAGTACCTCAAAATTATTTGTATGTCACGTTACGCAGTGCATTTCGCACTATCAGCAAAAAAAATATTTTTTTAAAAATTGGAGCAATTTTTCAGAAAATCTTGATTTTTAAAACTGTGTTTATTTAATGTAAAGTTACTCAAAACTATTCATATTTTCAAAAACATGTATATGCGTCATAGTTTAAAGATGAGATTTTGAAGATCATACTTTCTTGAGAGAAAAAGTAGCTATCACCATTAATAATGTAGGAGTAAGAAAACGCCCAAAAAGTTTGGGCGTTTGCTATTTTCGAGAATTCAGATATTTTAGCGAAACTGAGATCTGCACCATGTTTGAAAACGTTTTTAACACTATACAAGAACAAAATTTTATCAAAAAATTGGGAGCCATTTTTTAAAAAAAATTCAAAATGCCCTTGAGGCTTCATGTAAAATAACCCTCAAATTTTAAATAAAATTATTTTTTAAATTCAAGGGTCCGCGTCATCAGTCATATCCATTGGGAAATATCAAGTTTGATGAAACTCCTGCTTATGGTTTAGCCGCTAGACAGACGGATAGACATTGGTTTTTATCATAAACCAATTTTTGATATCAAGGACCCACAAAACGTGGATTCTGACTGTACAACGTGTTAGAGGATGTAATTGACTACATTTAGAAACATGAATTATTCACTTTGCCGTTATGAGGAATCTACATTAAGAGTTTTTTGCCGAAAGATCGCCGTTTTTTGCTGCAGCATTACATAACTTTCTGTATACTGCGTATACTGCGCATTCTGTATAATGCCAGAAAGTAATATATTAACGAAAAAAATATTTATAATGGATGTAAGACAAAATAAATATAATTTCTGATGATACCATGATAGTTACTTATGTTTTATATTTGCATTATTAATTTTCTGCCCTGCTGAATTAGAAAATTCTGCAGCTTGCAGAGAACATAATTTAGAATCGCGGGGTGCTTTGACTGTCAATGTTAGACTGGTCAAGATTGTTTACTTCTTGTTCAGCTATCATGTTCACGACTTTTTTGCAAGTAATCATTCTGCATTACCATAGACCTGTTCTAATGTTTTTTGTCGCTTTACCATATTTGTCTTTTCGCATTCAAATACATTATTATAGATACGAATTCGTATCCGTTCCTCTCTTCACTAACCTTAATTATTCTACTTTGAAGTATCTGTATTCATATTTTATACATTTACCACCATTGCAATCGAATATTCAACAAATATAAGGCGTGTAATTTTTTATGAGATATCATCAGAAGTTTATTGAAACCTCTGATGATTACTGTTGTCTCTGATAAACATATCATGGTTCACCTTCCTCTCCACTTGCCACTTCTTCGAACTCTAAACTTACGAACTCTACCGTTATTACACAGCAATAGCATCCGGTGTTGCGTCCCAAGTACATTTTTAAAGGCGCTCTGTGCCTCTATGGGCTCCGCCCGCCCAGAGCACAGGTCGACTGAGCGTCAGCGGACAGGTCCTCCCGGCCATAAAACCCCGGACTAATTGCCGCGTCCCAAATCGCCGTCCAGGGGCGCCACAGGTCCCCGAGGGGCGGTGGCCGAAGCGGCTTGGAGCCCTCGGGTATAAATCCCATTGTGAAAAGTGTCGTAAACTGTGTATGTATGTTCTGTCGTTCAGAGTGAGGCGGGGCGACCGCGGCCTACGCACACGGGCACGCACTCCTATTGTGCGTGTGGGAAAGACACAGGCTCTAATGATGGGTTAAACTAACTGTGCGAAGTGACAGTGGTTTGTAAACCGAAAGAGCACTGAGGAGGTTCTGCGAAGGGTAAATCAAGATAATGATGTTGACTGGTGATGAAGATGACAAAAGGTGTAATTTTGCGTACCGGGTGTTTCTACACCACTGAGCAGAGGTTCTTGAGGTTTGAAGACAATCGAATGTATTGTAATGTCACTGAACGTTTATGAAATGAAACGATCCCGAGAAAGGTTTGCTTCTGTGACTTTCACAGATGCGTTTTATATTGTTTCAATTTCAGTATGCTTCCTTCCGACAAAATCAGGCTTCCATTTCTGAAATTTTATGGGTTTAGCCAAAGAAATCAAATTATCTTTAAAATCTTATGCATTCAGAACGCTATTGATTATACAAATCTACAAATACAACTATTAGCAAAAACCGGCAAAGAAAATGTTTATATTAGTGATCAAAAAGATATTCTTTCAATGTTGCAAAAACTAAAGCAATTGATTGACAGATGAGACGAATATAAAAAATACGATCTAGACAAAAATTTTAACATAAAAAGATATGAATGAATAACTAAAACATCAGTGACAATTCATGAGAGCACCTAAGAAATTACATTCAATGACATTCGTATTTAGACGTACAAGTCAAATTGTCGAAAATCTTCCCAAAATTTAAACATCGCGTTAGTCATGTAAATAAAAAAATTATGATTCAATATTGATGAATTTTATTAGAAAATAATGCTCATTATCAACAGAAAAGTAATTTACATAAATAACATGCTCAGAAGCGAGTCAATGAGCTTACTCACTCTTACACCTCTGCATTGTCGTAAATAGCTAGAGTTTGTCCAGAGATTGTTTGAGATTATTTATTTTTTATTGACCACTCTTTTTTCTTAAGGGCACTTCGAATTGTCTTCGCGTATGTTTTGTTTCTCAATATACTGGATCTCTCGTCCTTTTTATTGGACGAATAATACATTTCAACTATAAGATCAATTTATTTCGGTGTATTTGTCTGTAAAAAGTAACAATTATTGCATAATTCATTTGTTCAAATAAAAAGGGTAATTTACGCAACTATTTTTGATTTTTAATTAGCTTCTCGGAATGGCTGCATATTTTGTTATGTTAGGAATGGCTATATATTAGGATTGCAATGACCATAAATTGCTTCATTGAATAAAATGCTACCTAAACATTTTTTATTTGTAATATGCCATTTAGCACGATGTTAATATCTAAAGAAAAAACTAATCATAATCTAAATTCGAAACTTAAACAATATGTGCTCGACTACATAATGTATAGCAACAGTATTACAATAAAATCTTTCCTATTGTAAAATTTTTGATTCTCTCTTCTCAGATGGAAAAGGATCTGTGTATTTTCACAGAATACTTCGTTATTTTATTGCTTTGAAAAATGAAGAAAAAACGGAAGGAAGTCGAATGTCTAGTGCAAGCGTTTAAACTAGAAGGTGACGACGTAACTTTGTTTTATTTTTATTCTGACAAAATTTATAGCGGGTGTATTCTTTCACGAGTATCCCTGCGGTTGCCGATGTATTAACCCATTCCAGGTTTCTAGAGATAACCCATCGGACTGTTAAATCAGTTTTCTTCCGTCGTTTTGATAGCGTTTCTACACCATAAATTTCTACGGCATGACCACCCGCTATTCGGCAAGCTTCACTAACAACGGCTGCTATTAAGTCTTTCCCGGAAGAAATCTGTGGTATGCCGCCACGTGATGCCTCGACATGATGCAGTTGACCGTCGTATCATTCTCTAAGAGCTAAGTTCTCGGACCGTCATTTACAAAACAAACAAATCAACAATGATAATAAATTTATTACGGAAACAATACCGTCTATTGATTTAATAAGTATGTATTACAATCACTTTTAAGTTAGGGTTAATAATAGTTATTTATGCACCATGGGCGTTCTAATGATCGAGCGGAGGCAAAATGCCCTCTGGCCAAAGGCCCTCGGGCACTTTGTCACCGTTCGTTAATTAGATTCAGTTAACGCCTGTGGCACATACGTAATGTTATTTTTTACCTAATTTTATTGATTCAGATTTACATATTTACAAATTAACTAGACGTTAACTTGACTGGGTTTGTCTTTTCATATTTCCCTCCCATAATTCCCTTTCATTATTCCCTCCATAGGAGAGCAGGTAGCATCAGTTATTTGTTTTCATATTTCCCTCGTAACCATGATCCTTTCGTCTAGGTAAGTTATGCAGTGTATATCGAGCTCCGTATCGAAGGAAATAACATCTTATAAAGTATCAGTAAAAATAAATACATTTATTGTATTTATTTTAGTGTGTAATTCTTACCACTCACATTGCATAATACACAAGTCTAGTTTCGTAGCAGTTGAACTTGGTTCCAAATTGATGAATCATGATTTCCGTCTGTTTTATAGTTTACGTATAAACATTTCTTAAGACACTTCTTGATGATGCTAAAAAAAATAGGTTAAAAATTGCGTTACTCTTATGTTAAAAGATATATCCGATACCCTTTGAGTTCTACTTGAACTTTAAGACTGAACGTGAATAATTTTACTTCCCCAAAAATATAAACCACTTTGGAAATAATCTCTTGAATGTCAGAGATTACAAACATTGAGTATAGCTATTGCAGTTTGTTAACTAGGTTACGAAATGCACATTACGCAGATGACAATGAAAGCAACTTTTATTAGAGAGAGAGAGAGAGAGAGAGAGAGAGAGAGAGAGAGAGAGAGAGAGAGAGAGAGAGAGAGAGAGAGAGAGAGAGACACACACACACACATCCGGCACACTTCTCCAGAACAGCGTGCGCTGCTACGCCAGAGCATCGCCCGGTGCGCCTCGATTTCGTCCGCCTCGCGCGCCGCTCCATTAGTTAGCAGCGGGCAGCGCCCGCTACCGCGCGCGTGATTGAGTGGCGCGCGCCGTCGGTGCTCCCCGGGAGCGCACGCGGCCTCCGCAACTGCCCTCGCAAGCACCCGAGGCCCAGCAAGCACACTACGGCACAAGGCCGCGCGGAGGACGGGGCGGGCGGAGGGATGGACGCGCGGATGGAGGAACTGTTTGACTGAGACACCGATGGACGGATGAAGGGGTGAACGGACGGATGGGGAGGACTGAGGGATGACCGGAGGATAGCCGATAGAAGGTCTGATGGGTGAAGAGACTTTGTGGCGGACGGTAGTTTTTGCATTAATTTGTCCACTAGTTTAATTTTTTTTATCAAGTGAATAATTTTAATATAATTTGATGGGAACTTCAATACAATGCATAGTTATTAATTTTAATATTATGTCTAAAAGAGTTTACGGACATTTAATAATACGGGTAGTAGAAATATGTGAAGTATAATTAGGTCATAGAACAGCACCTGAATTTTTGGTCAGAAAACAATGGCTGAATTCGAAGTGTCGGATTCGAAGTCTGGTTAGTAAACTTAATATGTTTTATTTATTTTTAATAAGATTAAATATTAATTCTTGTTCACTTTAAACAAGTTTCTTACTGTACTTCCGGTGTTCTTTAAAGTCGCCCGACAATGCTTTTTTTCTTAAAATAAGTAACAGTTTTGCTCACTACAGTTGTGCTTAATTCAGTGACAGTATGAAATACACGTATGAATGTTGAAATGTATTTGAAAATCTACAGAATATTTCTCACAGATAATTAACAAAAACAGACCGAAATTGACAAAAATTTAAATTTCATTAGACAAAAAAAATGACACCTAGGCAAACAGAAGTTTCATTTTTCCAAATTTTTAACATTCGTTAAAATTTCTTTAAATTGTACAATAATATTTCAAAAGTATAGTATTACTATTTAAAGTTTCCAGAAAAAATGTTAAAAGCGATTGTTTTTTAAAAGAGCGTGTTTTAGAGCACTGTGTGGCGGCTGAGTCAGCGCGCTGGCGGCGGCGCGCGCCTCCGCGACCGGCCGGCCGGCGCGTCCGCCGCCGTAAAGCAGTCGCGCGCGATAGCTTTAGTGCAGCAGCGGGCGCGCGATTTACAGCGGCGCGTGGGCGCGCGCTAAGCGGCGGGGCGCGAGGACACGGGTCGCGCCGGTGGCAGAGGGTCGCTCGCATTCGGGCGGAGCGGAACGATGACGGAGTTGAGCTGGGTGGAACGTGAATGAGTCGTGTGCGCGGAAGATGCAGGTTACATTTCCATTTAATTCGGTTTGGGCGAGGTTGTTGAGGGTGTGCGTAGATTACGGAAACTGTACGTACAATTTTCGTTCCAAAACTATCAAACGCCAATTGTTAAATTTATGAATTATCCAGTGAAGGTAGGAAACGATGGATTGGTAAGCTGACGAACATCTATTACTCTTTTCGGATGAAAATTTCATATAATCTCGTAAAAAGTGAATGGGTTTGAAGTCTACGCCATTTACAAGAACGTAAGAGAAAAGTACATTGTGTAACAATAATAACACATACATTGTGTACAATGTGCTATTTAAATCTTGTGAAATTATTTACAATAGTCTACTAGTATACTAAATAACCTAAATAGATTTTTTACTCGTAGAATTAAAACTTGCACAAATTTTCCCTTGTGATGCAGAGAACTTTTCAGAACACACACAGGATAAGTCAGGTAAGAAAATGAGACAAAAAATGTCAAGGCTGAAACTTTCTGGTTCTAATGGTAGCCTTTAGTAAGGTGTAGGTCGAATGGTAGCTTTGGAAATGTGAAGTACTCGTAGCTTGAATACGTGTGATTGATGGTTCCGTGGATCTGTATTAACAGACTTAATGGAAGTCGCTGGCACTTTCTTGAAAGCATGCATTGAGAGGGAATTAAACAGAGTTCTCAGTTGTTCCAAAGTATGTGGATATATTTTTAATTCTTAAATTCTGAATGTGAAAAATTGAGCAATGTCTGCTACTGATGTGGGACCTATGCGCACACCTGTAACATTATAAAGTTGGGGTTTGGAGAGAGAGGATGGGAGAGAGAGGGAGGTGAACAATCCAAAGAGAGGGTGCGAGAGTGAGAAAAAAGAGACAGTGAGACTGAGGGAAAAAGAAAGGTGTGGGGAAAGAAAGACACAGAGAAGAAAAGCCGATCCGGTGGCTGAGATCAATAAGGCAGTTGCGTCGTAGCGATCTCGGACCGCAGGATCGCAGGTTCGAGTCCCGCCTCGGGCATGGTTGTCTTTGAATTCGTCCCTTCTCAGCACCATATCGTTTCATCTTCACTGTAACCATAACGTTAACTCCAATAGTGATCGCTAATGGTCTAGAGGTTGATGCGACCTTAAATAACAAAAAAAAAAAGAGAGGAAAAGAAGGGAATGAAAAAAAGAGATGAAAATGAAGAGGAAAGATAAAGTTTGGAAAATAAAGAGGACAAGAGAGAAAGAGAGGAAAAGGAAGGGTTCAAAAAAAGAGGGGGCGTGAGAGGCAAATATGGAGAGGGGGAGCTTCAGAGAGAGAGAGGGCGAGAGGGTGATAGTGAAGGCGAAAGACAGAGGGAAAGGGCGAAAGAGAGAGTGAACGATAAAAAGAGACAGCGGTAGAGATAGAAAGGAAGAACAAGGACGAGAAAAATAGAAAGGAAAAGAGATAAAACGAGAAAGGTAGGAAAAGGCGAAGGGATCAAGAAAGGACGAGAACAACAGATCGAGGAAGAGAGGACGAGAGTGAGAAAAAGGAAGGGGGAGAGGGGGGCATTAAGTGTGAAGGGGCTTCTGGACCAATGTTGAAGCAGACTACAAAAGCAAGTATATCTGTGACACGCATAACAATGAGGAAGCATGTGTAAATACAATAGAGGTTGTTGAAGAGTTGTGTGGTGTCTTTAGGTACAAAAGCAAGGACATATAATAATGCTATGTATATTAATGACAAAACCGTGTTCGAATAGCAATAAGACATAAAGGTGAAAGGAAATGGAAATATGTTTCGTGCAGAAACGTCAAGAGCCCAAAAACAACAGTGGACGTGTGAACCGAGCGAATAGATACGGCGACAGATACATCGTTTCCGACGTTCGCTGCGAGCCTCCAACCAACTGTCCTCGCGAATAGGCGCTAAATCCCGAAATATCAAAACAATGCCGCAGCAGGAGACGCGAGGTGGACAAGACAATCGCCTGCGCTGCGTCGCTGTTTACGACCGCGCGTCGTCGCGGGACGCGGGCGACGTGTGAGTCAGGAATTGGCCGTTAGGGGGCTATTACGTCGGTAATTTCGGGCGATGATGTTGACAGTCACCGTTCAAGGGTAATTTAAGGCCCCCCTGCGTGAGCGTGCTAAAAGGTCTGTGGGTGCTCGTATTCTTGTATTTTGTTTTTGCCAAATTGCGACAGTGACATTTTTATTTTACGATTATTATGGGGAGTCTTAAGAATAAGAGAGCGGACAAAGGCTCTGTATATGTGGATGAGTGGCTCGTTTTCCTCACAAGTGGGATTCTGGTTTTGGAAGACCTAACACTAGAATATCTCGGAATTAATTTTCACTGTTTTGTCTTTTATCAAGAAGGT